>VWZL01001553.1:0-10306 GCA_013396915.1 Stercorarius parasiticus
ATCCAGAAATTCCCTCTGTGTTGTAGTGAGACTCTCCAGCTTGTTTGTTTCAGGGACTATAACCACAGACAATGGGAACAAAATCTCATCATTTGGCTCCCTCTACAGTTCTCCATCAGTACCGCAGAAAGTCTTGCAAATCCAGACACTGCTGGTTGCCTTTACACATATCATAACTGTTGAAACAGAGTTTCCTGTATGTTCCTTGTTCATCCTTTTACAACTAATGTAGCAATAGAAGTTCGTCTTGTGCCCTTGATATCTCTTACAAAGCTGGCTTTCCTAACACTGCTCCTATATGCCTTCGCAAAGTTTCTAAATCTTATTTCACAGCCTGTGTGCCACCTTTTTGCATTGGAGCTCTGTCATGAGCTCCCTGCATAGGCAAGCCAATTTCCTGGCAGGCCTACTTGTTTTCCAGAGTATCAGGATGAACAGTTCTTGCACTGGGGAGGATGCTATTCTCAAAGACCTGACAGGTTTCCTGAGCTCCACCAGTACCATCTACCCATTAGGGTATCAGAATGTGCATATGTCTAGCTAGACTAGCTGTCTGGAAAGACACTGGAGGCTCATATTTCTCCCCAGTTTAGACAGTGAGTTCAGGTGAGACATTCAGGGAACTATTCAGGTGTCAAAACTTTTAAGTGTCTAGTATAGATTTAGACAGTCTAAGGTCTCTCAAGTATGTGTATGGGGCTTTTAGTTATGAAGCAAGGCCTCCAGAAGTCAGTTTCTGGACAAGTGGTTGGAGGTCACATAGGGAGGACCTGCACTGATCCACCTGCACTGATGTGCCATTAAGGTACACAATACAAAGGTGCTGAGCACTCAAGTCCTGTTTAGCTTGCAAATGAGATTCTTCATAAATAAACTCAGTGTGATGGATTTGGAACACTCCTGTACTTAGAGCACCTGATCACGCAACAAGTACAAGTAACTTATTTATGGAATTAATGAATTTGTTATGTTAAATATGCCACACGTTCTTCGAACATATGGATAACCAATGATGATGATAAATTTGGCTTTATTTTTCATTCTGTGAGGTGATTAATAAACACTCACATCCTATGTTATGTTCTTTGATTAGTGCTTCCAGGAGTTGTGTTGGAAGCAACACAGAATGACACAAACCATCTGAAAAGGTGCTAAGGAGAGAATCAGTTTCTGAAACACAGATGCCTAGTATCATTAGCCTCAGGCAGTTGATTTGGATACCCCAGGATATCTGCAAAGGCAGTAGTTGTTTATGTTCAGGCAGTTAGTTTGCACACTAGATGATTTTAGTTATGCTTGTGGATTGTTCCTTCAATGTCTAGAAGAGGTCAGCTGAACCATGTGAACTATGTTTTTCTCCTCATGAACTCGAAGGGGAATCTCAGGGTGACTAGCTTCAGTGCAGGCTATATTGGCCATTTTCTGTCTTATTGTCTTATTGTCTGTTCCTTGGGAATAGAAACTGACCCCCCCCTCACTACAACTTCCTTTCAGGTAGTTGTAGAGAGCAATAAGGTCTCCATTCAGCCTCCTTTTCTCCGAATAAACAATCCCAGTTCCGTCAGCTGCTCCTCATAAGATTTATTGTCTAGAGCCCTCACCATCTTCATCGCCTTTCTCTGGACATGCTCCAGAATCTCAGTGTCTTCGCTACAGTGAGAGGCCCAAAACTGAACACAGTATTCAAGGTGTGGCCCCACCAGTGCCAAGTAGAAGGGAACAATCACTTCCCTAGTCCTACTGACCACTATTCCTGATACAGGCCAGGATGCTGTTGGCCTTCTTGGCCACCTGGGCACACTGCTGGCTCATATTCAGCCAGCTGTCAACCAACACCCCCAGGTCCTTTTCCACCGGGCAGCTCTTCAGACACTCTTCCTTAGGCCTGTAGCACTGCATGGGGTTGTTGTTGTTGTGCCCCCAGTGCAGGACTTGGCCTTGTTAAAGCTCATACACCTGGCCTCAGCCCATCAATCCAGCCTGTCCANCCTCAAGCACATCAACACTCCTATCTAACTTAGTGTTGTCTGCAAAATTCCTGAGGCTGCACTCGATCCCCTCATCCAGATTATTGATAAACATATTAAAGAGAACTGGCCCCAGTACCGAGTCCTGGGGAACACCACTCATGACCGGCTGCCAACTGGATTTAATTCCATTCACCACCACTCTCTGGGCCTGGACGTACAGCCAGTTTTTTACCCAGTGAAGAGTACTCCCATCCAAGACATGAGCAGCCAGTTTCTCCAGGAGAATGCTGTGGGAAACAGTGTTGAAGGCTTTACTAAAGTCCAGGTAAACAACATACCCAGCTTTTCCCTCATCCACTAGATGCTTAGATAAGTCCTAGTCCCCAGGCATAAAAAGCTTTAAGAAGACTGTCCTGAGCCTTATGGGGTTTAAATACTAATTCCAAGCACATATTGTGGCAAAGTGGAAGTTTTGACATCTTCAGAAATGTCAGTTTTGGAGAATCAGCAAAGGTCTTGTTACATAGAAAGAACGACTTTCCCACAGAACTCTGTAGAATCCTATGGTCATATTTTTCAATGCATCATGAAATATATGAGGGGAAGTTACCCTAACAATTCATCCTCCTTAAACATCTAAAGAATATCACTGCAGCAAAATTCTTTAAATAGTGATCTCAGAAGGATGAGTCAGTCCATCCTGCAATGAACTTCCATGAAAGGTCAAAGAAATCACCAATTTGTTTAAATTTCTCTCCATGGACTCTTGAAGACTTCTAGGGTGACAAACTGTGGCTTAGGCATCTAAATCATGGACATAAAATGTCAGAGGAATGTTAAAATCTCAGGCTAAGTGCTGAAAAGCATTTGTAATTACCCACATGAAAAGGTAGGGGTGTCTTTCTGAGGAAAAAAGGTTTAAGACAGTTCTCTTTCTTCAACCATCTTTGCGTCCCAAGCTATTAATGAAAAACTGACTCCATGGTTGTGGTTCACCTGCTCAGACTTTGATATCGACAAAGTAGGCACTTTCTCCTGAGTTGTTTGTGTTAATTCAGATGGCTATTATGTTGCACAATGCCCCAAATCATGCAACAGCCTAAGCTAGTCGATTATCAAGTCAATCTAGACAATTGTCTCAGAGGTTGATAATTGCATGCAGTGTCTACAGCTAGTTGAGATGAATCCCAGCTAAAATTTACATTTCACCTTTCAAGGTATTTTTAATTGTTTGTGTGTCCTTGATGGCAGCAATGTCTTTTATTTGCTTCCTTACAAAATCACCTTGTAAGAGGACATTGAGTAAGGCATCTCAGTAGAACTCGTGTTCACATTTGCCATCAGTGTTGAGTCTAGAAGAGAAAAATTATGAAGTAAATTCCCATAAATGGCTAAAAATCGCTGAGATGACAATTACAAAAAAATGTGAATATGAAATGTCTAAAAATATATAACCAGTTAAGAGTTACTTACAGCTATGCAATCAGCTGTGTAGCATTCACATTCACTGAGACAATTATAGTCATGCTGGTATAGTTACCCTAAACCAGAGATTAAATTACTCCCTCTGAATTAGATCCATTCCTCTGACCTACCTTTAGCTGCCTAAAAAAATTACTCTTTAAATCTAAATTATTCATCTAAGAATCAGCTGTCCTCAACAACTCTTTTAAAGTGAAATGGGCCACTCTTCAGAGGAGTGGGACTGCAATCAGCTGATTTGGAGAATCACTAGTTAGACGTTGAAATCTGAACTAGTCACCCAACTAACTGGTAAAATTCAAAAAGAGACATGACCCTTTTCCAGAGAAAAATGTCTCATCCTCACTTGGGCAGTTAAGGTAAATCAGATTAACTAATTTGATAGTGAAAAGTCTAGGGTAATCAGCACAGGTTCCAAGTGCTAAAAACTACATGAGGAGAATCTTCCCTCAAATATCATAAGTTATTTTCTTTCATTGTTTTCTAGGAGAAGTAAATGGTTAAAACTTTCTAACCTTTAGGAAATATTCACATTTCTTGATGACTTTACTCAGGGCATCCTTCACCTCTCTATTTCTCAGACTGTAGATGAGTGGGTTGAGCAGCGGAGTCACAACAGTGTAGAAAACTGAGAAGAATTTATTCAGTGCTTTCAGAGTCCTGGTTTTTGGCAGGATATAAACAATTATTAAGCTTCCATAAAAAACTGTAATAACAATGAGGTGGGAAAAGCAGGTGGAAAAAGCTTTCTGCATTCCAGTGGTGGAAGACATTCTCAGGACAGTGGTAATGATATACATGTAGGACACCAGGGTTAGGAGGAAAGGGGGTAGTGCACATACTGATGAGAGGATGAACACCAACATTTCGGTCAGGCTGGTGTCACAACAGGAGAGTTTTATCATTGGAGTGAAATCACAAAAGAAATGATCGATAAACTTGGGACCACAAAAGGAATGTTGTGAAATCAGGGAACAGCTTATGGCCATAACAAGGAAACCGCTCATCCAAGACCAAGCTACAAGCTGCAGACAATATCTGCTATTCATGACAACTCCATAATGAAAGGGTTTGCATACTGCTAAATACCGATCATAGGACATCACTGATAAGAGAAAGCTTTCAGTGACTGCAAGGGAACCAAAGAAATAAAATTGTGTGATGCAGCTGCCAACAGAAATGCTCTTGTCCCCAGTCACAAAGCTGGACAACATCCTGGGCAGGATGGTAGAGCTGTAGCAGGTCTCCAAACAGGACAAGTTGCACAGGAAGAAGTACATGGGTTTGTGGAGGTGCCAATCAGCCACCACCAAAACAAAAATGAGGATGTTGCAAATCACAGTCACAACATAGATCACCAAGAAAAGGAGGAAGAGAAAAGACTGCATTTCTGGGATATTCCCAAATTCCAGGAGCAGGAATGTTGTGATGACTGTTTTATTTTCACATTCCTCATGTGCCATGTATCAATTCAAGAGGAAATGGCATCACAGCCTGGAATAAAGCATCAAGAACTACATTTAATTATTGATCCATCATCACTAAGTAATTACAGAAGAAAGATGTTATTGTTAACATTGTGTAGTTGTATTGTTTATTTTCTTTTAAGCAGTTCTTGAACATTCTCCAGATAATAATCTACAAGAGACATTATTGTATATTTTTCATTTTCTCTTATGCAAAGTTTTTAACAAAATTGTTTCCTTGTATTTGGAAAACATCACATGGAACTGCAGCAGGATTTTTTGATGATTTAGACTATTCCAGTCCAATGCAATCAGTGGAAAACTGTAATATGCATTTTCTAAGAACTGTACAGATTGATGAGTGTTTGTGGATACTAAACTTGATAATAAACTGAAATATCCAGAAAAATGTTGAGGAAAATGTTGAAAGATATGGCTTATCTCACTTGGCAACATTTTTTTTAAACCTGAAGAGGTCAGAAAGCAATATTCCAGGCAACAGAAACAAGCTACGATTTAGAAATCTTCAGTCAAAAGAAGAAAGAAAAAGAGAGGAATTCTTGAATGGGTGACCATTTCATCACCCAAAATGACAAGTACCATACCTAGGAAATATAACAGATACTGAAGGAAATCATGAGAAAAAATGTATTTTTTATTTTAGTGCACTGTTAGTTATTAAACCTATCAATTTCTCTTATTTCTCTCCCTCTCTTCTCTCCTCTCTCTTTTTTTTAATTTCTTTTCCTTTTTAGAGGTTGGCAGGTTTTTATTGATTTTTTGTTTGGTTGGTTTTGTGTGTGTGTGTGTGTGCGCATGCTTTTTTTTTTTTTCTGTTAAAGAGTTCCTTCAGAAGCTAAAAGAACACAAGGCTGAGGAACAAGAAAGTGATCTGCCAGGGACCTGGTGTTACTTGTTAAATTAAATATT
The DNA here is from genome assembly GCA_013396915.1 of Stercorarius parasiticus. Taxonomy (NCBI): domain Eukaryota; kingdom Metazoa; phylum Chordata; class Aves; order Charadriiformes; family Stercorariidae; genus Stercorarius; species Stercorarius parasiticus. The sequence continues at coordinate 5,849 of VWZL01001553.1, forward strand.
GTTGCATACGCAATTAACCTCAGTGTACACACATATCTGAACATATTAATCCCACAGTCAGTGTTCAAAGTAATTGAGATGAGCTATACTGTAAGAGGATTTTTCTCTCTATTGACCACAGGCTACTGTCTCAGTTCTGGACATTCATATTGAAATATCTTTATTTCATTCAGATAGAAGTAACACTTCAATATAGAATACAAAATATTCCTGTTTCACAAACCGTATTTCAATAGAAAAGATAATGGGAAATTTTCCCACCTACCTTGCTGCAGGACAGTTTGCAGTTGTAATTCTTACAGGCAGACTGCTAAGGCTATCAGTAGAATTTCTGCCCTTCTTAGCCCAAAATCTACTGTAGGAATAGAAAGTAAAAAAGTACCTAAGGAAATTTGATATTCAGTTACACTACGATAAATATCTAACAGATTGACAGCATGCTTATTTGTCTATTCATTCTTCCTGCTGTAATTTTCTTCATATCCTGTGCATTAACATCCATCATAATATTTTCAACCTGGACCAACATTAGAGGATAGAAGAGAGTTATAAAATAATCTTTTCTGATTTAACCAAAATTAATCCGATTTACCTCTTAGAAATGTGATTTCAGCCTAGTTTTATACGACTCTAGCTGAATCAGGTCTTCAGGTGGCTGCGGCTCTGCTCTGCCTGCCTGTGTACTGCTAAAAGATGAGCCTCCATCTGGAACTGATATAAGACAGGTCAGTTATCCCATTGCTCCTTTTTCCTGCTGGAATAACAAGTGTCACTTGGCATTATTGCCTTTGGGAATTTACTATTAACAACTCACAATACCTCATATGTTTTGCAGATTTTTCAGACTATGACACCACTGGAACAGGGTGAAAACAGAATTTTCAGTCTGAAATAAGATCTTTACAAAGTACTTTTCCTATTTGTCTTTATCATTTGTTTTCTCTATTACTTTATTTCCCATTATCAGTCAAAATTGCAAGAAACTGCTTATTTCTGTGTGACTATTATTTACATTAAAATGATTTATTTTTCCTAAACTGTGTTCTACAGATGTTGTATTGGGTCTGGCTGGGATGCAGTTAACTTTCCCCACAGCAGCTCTCACAATGCTGTGCTTTGTAGCTAGAACTGTGTTGATAACACACCAGTGTTCTGGCTACTGCTGAGCGAGCAGTGCTTGCACAGCATCAAGGCTGAATGTCCCACGCCCTACCCCTCCATCCCCAAAGGCCAGTAGGCTGGGGGTGGGTTGGGAGAGGACATTAGCCAGGACAGCTGACCCAATCTGACCAAAGAGATATTCCATGCTGTATGACATCATGCTAAGCAATCAAACCTAAGACAAAGGAGGAGGAAAGGGGCGCATTTGTTATGAAGTTGTTTGTCTTCTGAAGAAACCAGTATGTGTACTGAGCTCCTGCTTCCCAGAAAGGGGCTGGACATCGCCTGCTGATAGGAAGCAGAGAATAAATATTTTTTTCCTTTTTTTTTTCTTTGCTTCTGTGTACAACCTTTTCTTTTTCTTTATTAAACTGTCTTTATCTCAACCCACGAGTTTTTGATCTTACTGCACTCTCCCAGTGAGAGACAGCCAGGATGTGCTCTGGGAGCAACGCATCTGAAGTCCAATGCAATTTGGCCCCTTGAGTGTCTTGGTGCCCCAGTGAGGTGGGTTGTCTCAACCAGGGGCTGGCTGCCAGGGAGGCATGTGCACGGGGCTGGCTCCTGCACGGAAGATGAAGATGGAGAATCCCAATCCAGCAGATGAGAGGACACACCCATGTCAAAAGTGGGTATATAAGCCTGAGCTTGTGTGCAAACTCTCCCCATTCCTCAGCTGGCCAGTATGTTGGGTTTGCTTCTTTGCAATCGACCGCCCAATTAATAGCCTGGCATTATTCAGCGTATGGCCCTGAGCCCAGTCTCCAAATCTGCAGTCAGTGCTGCAGGCCTGGCAGGGTGTCAGGTTCCTGGAGGGACAAGTGCCACCTCCTCAGGCATCCAGAAGACACTGCCCTTGTTGCGGGGCCCCCTTGGCAGCTGCGGCCCATTGCAGCAGGTGTGAGGGCAGACCCCCTTTGGCCAGGAGAAGGCCTGCAGAGGCTTTTGCAGCCCCTCCTTGGCTGTGCCCGGAGCATCCTGCGCTGGGAGGGCCGCGCTGCCGGCTCGGGCGCGGGCGGGGTAGGGGCGCGGATGCTCCCGCCGCTGCAGCAGCGCTTGCCGCGCTCCCGCCCACTCGCCACTGGCTTCCGAGGCGCAGTGAGGGGTCTAGGGACGCCGGTCAGATCCTCTCCACCGGGGCTGTCCCCTCTCTCCTCTCCATCCCACAGCCTCCCCGCGATGTCCGCTGCCCCGACAGCCCCCAAGGGAACCAGGCGCCCCGGTGCCGAGGAGGAGGTTTGCAGCGATCCCAGTGCGGATCCCAGTGTCTCCGCCCCCCTGGCCCTGCCTCCCCGCCTTCCCGGTCGTCTGTCTGTCCGCCTGCCCCTCCTCCTCTCTCTCCATCGCAGCCATCCCTCTTCCTTGCGTAGCCCTGCATCTTCCTGCCTGCCCGAGCATCTCTTGCTCTGTCTCTGCAGCCCTCCTCACTCTTCCCGTATCTCATTCGTCTGCCCCTTACTCTCTTTCCCCCTTCCTCTTCCATCTCTCCCTCCATCCGTCTGATCATCAGTCCGTCCCTGCTGACTCTGGCCTTGATTCTGGTGAGTGTCTGCTCGTTTGTGCTTCACTTTGTTATTCTGGCCTTATTCTCTGTTCATTGTCCCTGTTCGCTGAGGAGAGCTTGCTCCTATTCAATCCATCCCTCTCTCCATCCCTCACCCCTACTCCCCCAAGGATGTACACCCTGTTTGCTCTGTCTGGCCCTGTCAGCACAATGGTGGGGTGGGGATTTTTCTGGTGCTCCCCACCCTGTAACCCCAGAGTGGGAACTGGGGAAACTGAGGTAAATGCGTCTGAACCAGAGAGATCTATGTGGATGGGTCTGGAGTGGAGGGTGGTCCCTTTCACCTCCTGGCACTTGGCTGGAAGACAACCAGATATGACTTGAACTACACCCTCCCCGCCATGCCTTTCTGGGATTTGCTCTGCAATCATGTCCTGGCCTCATTTCTCTCTCCATCATGTTGTTCTTATTACCTAGACTTTCATCCTGCCCTCACAAGCTACTCCATGAACATATCCTCACGTGTGCAGCTACATTGACACAATACTGTTAGTGATGGGTACCTGCTCATCTCTTCTAAAATGGACTCCTCTACCTCTCCATCCATCCATTTCAACAAAAAATTCTGATGTCTCTCTGCCCACCTATGCATCCATCTGTCCCAAAATGGACCTTGTCTGCCAGTCTGTCCATCCAGCCATGGATGGAGAGCCATGTATTGTTCATCCCAATTCAGTCCCTTCCTTCCTTCCTTCCTTCCTTCCTTCCTTCCTTCCTTCCTTCCATCCATTCATCCATCCACCCATCCATTCACTCTTGCTTTCACACCTTCTTCCCTCCGTCTTCCCTTGCTATTCCTCAGTTCTCTTCAAGATTCTCCCATGCTGGGGGTGGAGTCCAGACCTCTTCAACGCAGAGATACTCCTGGTGACAACCCAGTGCTCATGAACAGGGATTCTGAACCCCTGGGTTTGCTCTGGCTATACATGGTGGGTTGGGGCTTCCAGCTACGTGTGTAGGACAGGAAATGACAAGGAATCTTCACCAATGAGGGGCTGCCTGATGGTTTCTGTGGATCTCTCCTCTTACAGAAGAACCTTCTTGTCTGCAGGTCTCCAGAAATGTGGCGTCAGAGCTTTGGACTTCTAGGAAAATCCTACACCCATGACAGTGAGCTGGGGATCAGACAGCTGAGGGACATTTCGGTGATGGGAATGCTCCCAAGGGGGGACAAAAAAAAGGAGTACTGTAGGCAGCTATAGGGTGAACCAAGGATGAGAATGGTCAAGAACTCCACAGGAAATGGGTGGGGACCAGAGATATGGGGGAAAAGGGAAAAAGGGGAGTGGGGGGCAGACACTGTTTGCTGGTAGGCTCACAATAGACCCTCAGTAATGTTGGTCACCTAGTCTTGGTTTTCAGAGTGGGAACAGCCACATACTTGAAGCAGCCCCGATCACCTCCTTGTGTCATTCATGTGTGCTGATGGACAGGTTGCATCTCTCCCAACAGCAACAGGATCCTTTTTCCTGGGGAAGTGGCTCCACATACCCCTGTACCGAGTGTCTCTGTGCAGTGCTGTGGTAGATGTTGCTATCCAGGATTATGTGGCTGATGTGGCCGCCGAACTTATCTACCAGAATAAGAGTCAGGCCTCCACGGAAGTCCTCTTCGCCTTCCCCCTGGGCCCTCACATGGCCATCTACTCCTTCCAGGCCCGGAGTGAGGATGCCAAGGTCCAGGCCATGCTGCAAGATGAGGTACCAGCATCCAGGGACGAATGGGCAAACTAC
>VWZL01001554.1:0-18139 GCA_013396915.1 Stercorarius parasiticus
ATACGCAAGGAGAAAGTACAGCATCCCAGGCACGTAATTTTTCCCACATTAAATAGAAGCAAGTCATCAGCAGATGGACCTAAGCTTCTAGCACTTGAGCCCTGGCCTGCATTTCGAGGCTGCTCGGTCTCTACCAGACAAGCTGTTTGGTCTACAAAGGGAATATTCTGTGGAAACTGCTCTACATAAGGTGCAGCCTCTGCACCCTCGTAAGGTGGAACCTCTGCGCCCATAATTGGCTCACCATCCCACCACAGTGTTGCAGCCTCAGTGGCTGAGGTAACCTCAGCTTCCTTGCAGGAAGGCACAGCCTGCAATGCATCTTTAGGACCAGGTGATGGTGGCGGTGGTGAAAGGGGTGGTGGTGATGGGTCTTCCCCCAGGGTGGCTGAGGAGGCTTGATTTACATCATCTGGTGAAACATCAGCCTGGCTGTCTGAGGGCCCTACTTCTCCAGCTATGGAGGACAGACTCTGCGCTGCTGGCTGTGACCTAACAACCTCTGCAATAGGCTCAGCTGCTGGGACAGCAGCAACATCTTCAGCAGCACCTTCTACTGGTGTAAACTCATTCTCTGAGGTCTGAGAGTCTTCGTAAAGAGTCTGCACGCTGGTTGCCACATCCCTCACAGAACAAAAAGAGTCACTGTTACCTAGCGCATGGGCAGCAAGCTGTGTAGGCTCAGCGGGGACGTACACCAGTTCAGGTCCCTCAGGGGATGGAGGTCTAGCAGATCCAGGGGGGGATTTGCTTTCTGCAACGGAACTGGCCGTTGACGGGTGTTGAGTTACTTTGGAGCTATATTGAATTTCAGGTTCTTTAAGGAGCTGCTCTTCCTCGGTGTCAGTACACTTGTCCTTTTGCTTGGGCTCCCCAGAAAACAGAGTATCTGTGTGCTCTGAGGTCTTCGCTTCCAGTCCCTCGTTCACGTTTTCTGCAAGGTAAAAGGCACATAAGGGCAATACAAGAGCAACTGCTTCCATGGAAATAACATTAAGAGCGATTTCAGCACCAACTCAATTAGAGGCTCCACAGGACATCTATGAGGCCTCCCGGGTTGCAGAGGTGGAATGATTTGAGGAGGGGCTTTGCTGCTTGCCTATCAATAAGGGGAAAGAAAATTCAGAGAGCCCTGGTAGCACTTCAAAACCTAGGAAGCCTTAACTGTATTCCTGATCCTGCAGTGATGGCTACATTCTTATCTACTGCCCGCGCACATTGCCACACTTACGGGTTAAAAGATTAAACCTTTCACATTAAGCGCATCACATTAAATAGAAGCAAGTGCTTTCTGAAGACACCTGGCTTTTCAATAGCCTAGAACCAACATGCCTCTTCCACATGACCAGATACGGATGGGATGCATCCCACGAAAAGTGAAAACTACTCGCATCTATTTGGGTTGGAACATTGTCTCAAAATTTGTCAGAAGAACAAACAGCAACTATCTTACCGCAAGCAAACTTAAACTTATGAACCAGTTCTGTTATATCCAGATCTGGATGCCCTGAAAACAGAAGCAGAAATTAAGCCTGAGCAGGACAGCACTCTCAAATAGCTCAGCTCTTCAGATGAAGCACTGGTGGGAACAAACCTTTTCGAAAGATGACGAGCTCTTGGAAATAGAGAGCAAAAAACTCCGCAATGTCATCTGGTTTGTTTTCCATGACAGCCCAGCTCACCCCCTCAAGCAGGATCTGGAGGCCATATGGAACATGCTTGCTCATTGAAGACTCCATCCTTGCGCACTCAAGCCAGCTTACAGTTTCTCATCTGTAGGAACAGAATCCCTCGGGTAAGTGTCTACCCTGCCCTAGTGTGAGGTGTCCATCGCTGACGGCGTGATGGCCACTGCTCATCCCTTGCCGTGCCACCAACAACCCTCCTCCATGCCCCCCCCCAATCACTCCTGTAACTTAGAGGCGGGTATTTACCACCTGCAGTGACCGAATCCTTTATTCCCCCTTCTGCACCTTTAGGCAGCAGGAGGCACGGCCGGGGGGTGGGGGGGCAGCCAACTATGGAACCGCCACATGAACTCGAACCCATGCCTTTAATTCCCTGTTTCTAAAGATAAAGCCCACCAAAGCGCCCCGCCATGCGCCAGAAAAGCCGTTCGTGCTCAAGCAAAGAGTTTACAGGACACGTCTTCGTCCGTCCCCCCACTCCTCCATCCCCTCCGGTACTTGCTCGCTCCCGCTCCCGGCCTCCCCGTGCGGACCCCGCTGCGCTCACGCGCCACCCGGCGGCCGCCACGCCCAGCGGGGGGCGGCGTGACGTCACAGTGCCCGTGCGTCGGCAGCGCCCGGGTTCGGAGCCGGCAGCGGCTGCGCTCCGGCGTTACCGCTTGTTGTCGAAAAGCATTAGAACAAGGAGCGGGAGGCGAAATACACGATTAAAATCGACACCGCGCAGAGCGCTCTGCGGCAGGGTGACGCTGCCACCCACAGAATGGCTCGGGCTGGAAGGGACCTTAAAGATCACCCAGTTCCAACCCCCTGCGCTGGGCAGGGACACCTCCCGCTAGACCAGGCTGCTCAAAGCCCCATCAGGGAGGGCTTTTCTCCTGCAGTGAACACCTCATTATCACACAAGAACCAGTGCATTTAATGGACATGACCGTTTGAGCGCAACTCTATAATCCTTTTAATAACATGCTTTAAGACCCAAGCATGGTGTCGTGGCTGCCGCTGCTCAGGACAAGCGGCACAAGGGCTGTGAGGGCAAGGCCCAGCACCCACGCACCAAGAGCTGCTGCATGTCCTCCCTTCCCACACTACTGTGAAACCCATTCCCACCTTCTACCGCCGCTGACTTGCCTTCAACCAGCAGAACCCACAGCGCAGGCAGAACCCCTCTGAGGACGTGTTTCACCCTTGCCGAAAACACCCATTTTGCTCACCGGCAGCAGGCAGCTGAACCAGAGACGTTTCTTCCCGCCAGAGCGTAACTTTGTGCTCAGTCTCGGGTTATGGTGACTTCCCACAATCCGAGGCTGCAACCTGCGGGCAGCAGAACGGCGGCGGCCACATCCCTCCCAGCCCTCTGACCACCCCCCGGGGCACTGCCTAGCCTTTTAAGAGAGGTGACATATAAACACCCAAGGGACTTAAATCCACATAACAGACTGCAAAATACAGCACCTGAGAAGCGATGTTCTGTGGTGACCTCTGGCAGGAGCTCAGAGCAAACGGCTGGGGACTGTAACCTCTTCAGCCACACCCAAAAAGGAACAAGAATATTCCTTAATACGGCTCTGTTCATACAGCAAAACCTTATGGCTGCGAGGGCAAAACTTGAAACAAACCTCAGCAGCCCCCGGGAGAGCATTTGCTTTCCAGTACACATTTTCAGTGGATACATGCAAGATCATTTTCTGTTCAAATAAAAGAAGCACAAAAAAAGGTAACTGTACAGTGCCATATTTTCAAGGTTACCGCTAACTGGGTTTCTGAGGATCACAAAGGCAGGAAGATCATGGGGGCAAACCATGATCAGGAGTCTGCTGTGGGATAAAAACCTTTATCCATCAACAATGCTACAGCTCAGTCTTCATCAAAGTTGGAAAACCATCATCTACCTACCCGCTCTTGCATTCCTAGATGTCTGCATCTCTACAAAATCCCGAGGGGAACTCCAGCAGCACTGAAGATTTAAGACTCAAAAGTCATTGCTGCTAAAGCATTTAGACTACCTACAATAGCTTCCTTTAATAAGTAACATAGTCTTAATAGGTTATTCAAAATTAACAGAATATTATATTTCAAGTTAGTTGAAACATACTAGAAAGTATGTTAAAGGTAAACTCACCACAAAACGCTTCTGCCATAAAAGAAGTCCTTAGAAAGTAATTTCTCATTAAGAAAACTTCTCACAATAGCTCATCAGTCCTGGAGAGCGACAACACAGACTAGAATATTAAAAAAGTTAAAATACAAATATGCTAAGACTTACGAAATTAGGAACAACAGCTTTCCTATAGAAAGAATAAGATATACTTAAAGAATATACATAAGGACTATAAAATGTAACATTTCCGGAGTCAGGATAGTAATCTCAAGTCTAAATTTCTGTATAGAGAGTATACATAAGCAACAGGACTTCAGAGAGGCATTAAACATACCTGGGTGCAAAGGTGGGCACGTGGTTATTTTGAAACCATCCTCAATGAATACAGATCAGAAGGTAACTTGGAAATTTGCTTCTTTTGAAAACTTTCAAAATTCTAGGTCTGCAAAGCTCTGCACAGCAAACGTTTCAAATATGTACAAGTGCAGACATCATAAACCACAGAAAAATTTATCATCACAGATAACATAAGCACAAACCTCCTTAAATATTTAAAAAAGCTTCAGGCCCTAACATAAAAGTGTGTCTGTCTGAGACTTAAGACAGGAAGAAGTATGTCTGGAAACTAATTCACCATGTTGGAACTTGAATGCTCTTCTTGGAAGCCATTTAGAGTAAATCCATCATACGAAGTGTACCAGCTACTCTGCTAAAACCTGTTGCCCCTTGGCCCCAGACTGAAGAGCCTGTCAGCCTAAGAGCAGTTTGCCCAGCTGAAGGGTGCCCCATCTGCAGAAGTCATAGCTTCCAGACAACGTTAAGGTCTTAGAAGATAGAGACTGGACAGAAGTTCAGCAAATCAAGGTCCCAGATAAGGTTTAGATATTAGGAAAAATTTTTACACTGAAAGGGTTATTAAGCATTAGAACAGGCTGCCCAGGGAAGTGGTGGAATCGTCATCCCTGGAGGTATTTAAAAGACAGGTAGATGTGGTGCTTGGCGACATGGTTTAGCGATGGTTTTTGTCAGTTAGGCTGATGGTTGGTCTCGGTGATCTGAAAGGTCCCCTCCAACCTAGGAAATCTTATGATTCTATAAGCTGTATTTTTTGATCAAAAAAAGGATCAGGTCATTCATTAGATAGTTCATAACAGGTTAATGAATCACACCGTTTGGGGGCATGTTCAGTTTTTGGGTTTTTTTGGGTTGGTTTGTTTGTTTTTTTTTAAACTTGCATTCTCTTTCAAAGCTTTAGCTGAAGAGGCAGGAGAAGAGGACTTGCATTTTTTGCAAGCACCATCTTTGTGTTTCTATCTGGCAGAGACTGCAGTAGAATTCTAAGTGGGGGTCTGCATTCATATACAAAAATCTCCACAAAAACGTTCCTGCTTTTCCTACCAAAGGCATAAAATACTGTTGTTACTTAAGGTATCTTAATGCGCATCTCTCTGACTCTCTGTCTTCCGCTTTGTTGAGGCCTTTGCTAACAAGTGAGAACTATCTGTCCCAAGCAGTACAATTATCTTCTTTCAATACAGTAAACACATTGCTTTTCGTGAAAGACTGGGAGGCATCTGTTACATAAATGGTTTTGCTTGGCAATGTCTGACAATCTCGCTCTCCCTCCCTTCACCTCTCAAATATTCAGCTCAAACAAGGTTGGTTGGTTGTTTTTTTTTTCTTCCCTAAACCTCTTCCCCTGGAAGCCCTTCTGGGCATCTCCTGTAGATAGCACAGCTTGCCAAAAAATGACTGAAAACCACTGAGGACCATCCAGTCCTGGGCTGAGCTTAGCCGACTACTTGGAATAACATCTTGGAAGAAGTCACATCAAAAGATAAACAGCACTTTGGAAAAAGCAGCAAGGAAGAAATTAGGGGTAACAGTAAGAAAACTGAACACGAACTCCCTGTGGTTAAAACACAAGGGCTAAATAGGTCATGAAAATCTCAGGTAATTAAGCGAAGAGATTCTGAGCAGAAGCAGGGAGGCAATCTGCAACATTAACATGCACCTACCCCAGTAACCTATGCTGGGTCCAGTTTTAGGGTCCAAATGTACATTTAAAAAAAAAGTGGTCAAAAATAGAAATAATTCAGTATTTAACTATGGAAAGCTTGCCTGAAGCTGGATTTCTTACTCTTGTAAGAAACGGGAGTGGGGCTGGGGAGTGGGAATATCACTTTTTGCCATTTACTAACAATGGGACACTTCTATAACTAATTGAACAAGTTTTGAAGTTCAGGGAAAGTACAGATTTGCAACATTGTGACAAAGTTAGGCCTTTTGTAAAAGAACCCCATTTTGTTTTAAAGTGCATCTTGTACACTAGTTAATTTCATACAAGAATTTGCTTTGGCATAAATTAAGACTATTGCATATAGATACAGATAACTCAGTGTAGAAACAGCAAGCTCTCATGTCTTATGAATGTCTGTCTAGAATACCATATTTTAATTGTTCTTTAGTCAAAATGAACTAGAACTTGTCTGTATATTCCCTTCTTTTGTAAAGTCAGGTTTTCCAGATAAAAGTAGTTTTTGAAGCAGTATTTACTAGCTCACCTCAAAACATTCAAATGCAAGACAATATTGCATAAGCATCTATTCAAACTGTAATTAGCAGAAAAACAATTCCCTTCTCCTGCCTTTTTTTCTAAACTCCTAATTTATATAAAATAATTTGTCCTACAGTTCCTTCAGGACGAAGGATCAGAGTCAACATACCCATAGTTCTTACTCCTAAATTTCAGTGGAGCCTGCCGTTTGTGTTCCAGGCTGCCTGCAGAGCCCCAGCAGAGCCAAGCAGACGAGTGCTGGCTGCCCCAATGCCGCTGGCCGCCCCATTGCCTTAACGGACAGCTAAGTATAAATTTACTTCTTAACATTAAACTTTAATAATATTTGTTTGGGATTGCATAATTTTTCATGAGAGAGATTTTCATGGTTGCTACCACCATTAGTATTTTGTAGTGATGACTGGAAAGGGAATTTGGGTGTCGTTTATAGGCCTCTCTGCTTTCACGCCACCGATAGGTTCAATTAGCACCCTCGTATACAGCCCTACGCCAACCTAAGGCTTGCTCCTGTTCAAACTGCACACAGTTACAGAGCAATTTTTAAACACGGGTACGATCAATCGTTGGGAAGACAATCAGATTGTTGTAAACTGAAAAGCAATTCAATACAACATTTGGGGAATTTTATTTAAGAATAAAGCATAACTAGAATATGAAACAAGCATTCAAAGTCAGAGAGAGAAGAAATTAAAGTGCTTGCTTTAGAGTAAATTAGAAACATTTTTTCAAAGGTGTAGGAATACAGCAAATACAATTGTGTGTGGTTCTTTTTCTTTAATGAAGAACAAGTAAATTTGATGTCTTAAAAATGCATCTTAAACCTCATTCACTCTACGGTTGATCTCAACATGACACATGTAACTTGCTTTCTAAACCAGGAGACCATAATTACACTGGAAGAACAAAGGCTGAGGTAATTGCTGACTAGGAAACTTTGTTACAGAGTCACTTGACATCCCAGAAGTTTTCCCAATACTTACTATCATCTTGTTCAGGAGGCCACCAATTAAAAGACAAATTTGAGGAGCAAGGGAACAAAACTCATGTTCACGTTTCTTTTAATTTTACTCAGAAATATAAAAGTGCAAGTTCTGTAAATTAACAACATTTACAGTACATCACAATAAATATGCCACCTTGTGACATCTAAAAATTCTAGTTATTTATTTGAAATGAGTCATATTGAGATAAAAACTGCATCAACATCAACAAAAATACCTGACCCAGTAAAGATAGTCCTAACATATTAACTAGCAAGATGCATATTCCATTATTGCTATTAGACCATGCCTCCGAGTTCCAAAGTATAAAAACTGATCAGTTTACACAAAATACAGTTGAGATTTTTCTCATCACAGGCACAATCTAACATAGAAAATAATTTTGACATTTACAATGTAGGAGACTCTCCTACGAGGGGAGGAAAAAAAATAATCATTAATATAGAAACAGATAGTTCTATTTCAGTGATGATTCGCTAAATTCACAGAAAAGCTGCAATTTGCACAGAGTTAAACTGTTATACGAATATATAGTGTCTTTCCTTACCCACTCCTGGCCCGGTGAGAACAACAGGCCTTTTAGTAAATTTACTACAATTTGCTAGCTACTTCCAAGTATGTAGACCCTAGATATCCCAACACAAATCGCATGCAGGTGCTTTGTGTCCTGAACAGCCTAGTCTCACATTATATTTAAGCAGTGTACTTAAATGAAATTTTGTCAGTAACTGTACCGTTTCTAGCTATTTACCCAGAATGGACTGTGTCGCTGATTGCAAAACATTAAAAGTCAGATAGGACAAAATAAGATTTCAATTACATTAAAGCCCATTTTTAAAATCATTATTTGAATTCTAAGTAGTCACTATATATATACAATATATTGTTTTCTAGTCAATACTTATTTGGATTGACCAAATAAGGTTGAACACTCATTTATGACTCAATATTACTGTCAAAGTGGAATAAAAAAACCCCACAGTGTACAATACGTAACACACCTAGATTATAGAAAAATAAAACTGCTTTTTTAAGAGTTGAGTGTCTCTCATCTTCTTCAGGAACTGCAACAGAAGCGTTTAACTGCTCTAGGAATGCCTTTCATAGCAGGAACTGTGTATTTCTAGAGAGAAATAAGTGTCTTAACCGTTTCATTCGACCTACCAAACAGGATATTACTTTTTCCTCCATATCAGTCTTGCTTTAGATGCAACCTCAAAAGCAAATCAATGAAGGTTAGGTGTGGACAAGGTCTAAAGCTTTGGCAACATATTCTACAAAAAAAGTAAGAAAAAAGAAAAAGTTTAAGCTAAGGAACTGTTTAAGGCAACCTGACCAAAGTAAAGATAAGGCTTTTGGATAACTATTTCCAAGGATATCCAGTTTTCTTAGCTTTGCAAAATAACGTAATTCAACTAACTTTCTGGTCGGATTTCCATTCATAACCTTCTATTAAAAAAAAATTACCTTCCTGGAACATGATATTAACTGAATATAAAACATAAGGAGATACCACATATTACAGACAACAGTAAAAAAAAGCTACAGATAAGCACACAGATGGCCAAGTATTAAAAATTATACGGTCATGATAAAAGTTTTAATCTCTCTGAGGTATTTCAATATCTTAACATCACAGGTTTGGAATACCACACAGAGACTTAGGATATCGCGGTATTGGTATAACTACTGAAGTGGGTTTTTGGTTTTGTGTTTTGGTTGGTTTGGTTTTTTAATACCTTTAAAGGTCACTGCTATAAAGACTCAACAGCTTGAATGAAAAATACGTGAAATTACTGTATCTGGCCTAAGTACTTTAACAGAATATGCAGAACATTAAGAGCAGAAATGATAACTGCCCATGCTGTAATTGCGTGTCAAACAATCTGAGTATTTGGCTGGAATGTACCAGAAGCAGAGATCCTAAATATTGACATAATCTATGTCACAGGTATGAGCTGGGTTGGGAGGGAAGGAATGAAGAAGGGGAAGGGGATGTGAGGTTTAAAATTCAGACATTAGTCATCATGAAGTCACTGACATAAGCCACTAAAATTTAGCAAGATTTGCTTTTTGTGGCCAGTTTTCTTCCTCCTGTGTATTGGCTACTGCTTGAAGAAGGAAAAAGTGTTCTGACCATTCCCAACGTCAACATTTACACCAATTAACTTTTATTGTATTATTCTACTCAAAACAGAAGTCCTCCCCTTGGCATATTTTAGATCTAGATCTACAGATCTATTTTAAAAGGTAATATTGTCGAAGTAAATCATGTGTGCTTATTTAGGCTCACCCACAAAGTTACAAGCAATTATGTTCAAGCTTGCTCTAAACAAATTAAAAACTGAAGAGTTAAAAACACAAGGTCACTTAACCTTCTTCCTGGTTGATTTACTTTTAGTTAAAATTATAATATTTTATTAAGCCATACCAACTCTGACCATACTAGGAAAGTGTGTCTGGCACAAGTGGTTTTCAGAAGAAAAGCTGGTCTTCCCAACAGCTTTTTCTTCTGCTTCATCTTAAAGTGCAGAAACTGTGGGAAAGGATAACAAGACTTCCTATCCGTCACTGTGGAACTACTTCCCTTAGAGAGGCTAAGGCCGCGTGTATGCGGACATGCAATCTGTTTTCAAAGTCGTAGCCAGTAAACTCCTCCTGGGGGAAAAAATAAAAAAATGCATATAACTATCAGCCTCCTTCACTTTATGATATGAAGATAAATTTTACTCCTAAGAAGTCACGTTACAAAACAGTGACAGGTAATTTTACTCCTTTAAGAAGTCACATTACAAAACAGACCACAGAAAAGGTGGTCAGGCGAACTGGAGACTGCATGTTGCAATATCCCCATGTTACCCAAAGCAACAAAATTACAGAAATTCCAAGTTGGGTAAAGAGACCAGAAAGCTTCCATTTCCAACATGTTGTTTGGATCCCATGTAGTTGAACAGCACGTGCAAAGTTCTGAAAGTCCAAAAGCTCTAGAAAATCCCAACATGTCCAAAGCAGGAACCAGTTCGAACAGACAAGGAGTAGAGAGTTGTCACTTTCAAACGTTCTGTAGCCAAACCTTAGTTGAAAAACTTGGCAAGGTTCTAACACTCCAGGAGAGGTGATTAATGTGGGCTCTGTGCTATGACTGACCTAGAAATAAGTATCTACGTAACATACATAAATGTGCACCATATACAATAATGAATATCTACATAATAGTGTTGTAGATTATAGGTGAGGGATACCAACACTTACCATCCACACCCTCTGCCCCAACCCCTGCAAAACACAACTTCTCAAATGCCCGCATCTCAGAAAGATAAATTTGAAAGTGTCTTAAGTTTTTACCTTAGCTTGGAGAAGTAAGGTTTTGCCTCTTGGCACAGTCTACAAAAAGACAAACGTTGCATTAGAAATGCATTGCAAGTGTCACAGAAAATATCTGAAGTATATGGCCTGGACAGTCCGGAATAGCATCTCTATCTTGAAAACAAGGTACCAAGCAAACAAAACCCTCTAAAATTAGGAAATTAGAAATACCAATGAGGCACCCAAGAAATGCAGTATTACGTATTTCTAGTCTTCTAGAGAAAAGGAGAAATTAGAGTTTTAAATGCAAGTTGCTACTGATGATGGTGAGCTACAACAATGCACAGGGAAACAAATGAGGCTACAAATAAATGACTAATTGATCAATAGAGTAATTTTTGTTTCTTACCCAAAGTTTAAGCCATGTATTTACAAAACAAGTTACTGGATTTTTAGCATTAAAAGTTGTTTCAGAAATCTCAATTTCACGCTCTTAAGGAAAAATATATGTATTTGCAGATTAGTGTTCACTACTGAAAATCTCATGTTTTATTTCTTATCACACTTTTATTTTAAGCCTTATAAATAATCAAATGCCTAATACGAGACAAAAATTAAGTTTTCTTATTCAAATACATCTGAATATGAACATATGTACTCATATTGGTTGAATTACATTCAGTGTCTAAGACATCTACAAGGAAATCTGTAGACTTCTTGATGTAACCATATTAAAATATTAAAGAACTTGATTACAACTAAGTTTAAAATAACAGAGATGATTCAGATGACATGGTAAATCAAACGTAATTATGAGTCATTTTAAAGCAAAGTAAATTTAATATGTTTTTTATACTAAAATGCATATTCATATATGCATCTGTTGCTCAGGTCTTTAACATGCTCAGCCTCTCAGGTAAACGTGATTTATAAAATCCTGTTCCCTTCTCTT
Organism: Stercorarius parasiticus; assembly: GCA_013396915.1. Lineage (NCBI taxonomy): Eukaryota > Metazoa > Chordata > Aves > Charadriiformes > Stercorariidae > Stercorarius > Stercorarius parasiticus. The sequence goes on from VWZL01001554.1 coordinate 11,627, forward strand.
TCTTAACGATTACAGAGCTCTCTCGCATGACACCTCATGTAGCAAGTGGAATTTTCTATAAGTAGCATCCACTCGCCTCTAATTCTACCTCTTGCTTTTTCCCACCTCATCCCACTTTTCAAGTCGAGATCATTTACCTCCTCATTGTCCGAGTGCCACGAGAGGGAGTTTCCTGCATGTCCTTCACATACTAAGCGCTACCACAGCTTCTCAGTACAGCTACAAGCTGAGGCTTGTTCAGTTCTCAAACACCCAACATGAAGCACATTCAGTTACTGTGTGCTGCACATACTATATGTAAAGCAGGAAGGAAGGACAGACTGCTCCCACATTTGCAAAATCTTTGGATAACTTCACTACTGACCACACTTTTTTTTTTTTTCAAAGAGACATTTCACATGATCAAATTTAAATATGAACACGTGAAAAAAAGGCAGCAGGAACATTACTGGACCCAGGCCTCCCTACAGGGCTTCAGGGCACAGTTCATAGCACAGCAGGGTTCTCAAAAAAGAACAATTATTTTCAAAAGCATTTCCTAATTTTGTCCTTTATCATGACAATCACTTTTATTGAAAGATCTTCCTTCCTTTCCCTCTTTAAGGGGAAGGTTCAGCTCAGATGATTAAATCTGACAAGACTAAAACCTCACTACTCACGGTGAAAGCCAAAATACCAACACATACAGCTGTAACAGAATTTAATGACTGAAATCACTTTAATTATACATCCCTGCAGTGAAATAGTATGATAGTGTAAGTGCCCTCAGTCCATGTAGGTTTCCAAGAGGAATCGATGTGTGAGATAAGGAGGACATCTGTCCTAAAACTGGGCATAAATAATCCCAAAGTAAAGAGACTTTTGACAAAACCCATGTTGTTCCAAACATAAGTTTGATCCTAAAAACATGGAGTTATTTTACGAAGGCGCCAAATTGTATTTAGAGAGGATAATTACAGGTGATCTTTGAGCTTGAACAGTATACAACAGGAAATTAAATACGTAAGAAAAGGATCCTAGGCACTCGCCACACTAAATACCACCTGCAGACAATAAATTTCTGCCTACCCAAGGCATTCTTGCCAGACCCCTGCTGCCACCAGCAGCCAGAACACTAAGGCAAGTGAAGGGGCAGAGAGGTCTTTGCATCTTGAGGGGTGACAGAAGTATTTCCATACCCCAGTATTGACATATGCTCTTTCTGTGAGGCACATATGAGGAGGAAAAAAAAAAAAAAAAGGGGGCATCCTGGCATGATCAGAGAGGTGAAAAGTTAAGTCTTTGCAGTGCTTTTTGAGGTAAAGTACCAAATAATAATCAAAACACTGTAGTGCTACACTCATTGAAATTCTTGCTTTACTGCTTACTGTAGGTTACAGACATGTTCATTTTACTGCTGGAGAAAAGACAGCACCAATGGTCAGGAATGTAACAAGAAGAATAATACCAGAGAGTCATAGGCTCTGTTTTTTTATGTAAAAATAAAACCCAGTAACAAAATAAGCCATTGCATTGTTAACAGCAGATAACTTAGCTCCTCAAAGTGTCCTTATAGCTCTCAATATTGAGAAATTAAGATGATGTTACCTAAAACACACTGCATTTCTCAGTTTGCAAAAAAACAAAGTAGTAAGTTTCTTCTATACGGTAGGTATAAAACATATTTTTGTAACTTAACATACATTATCACCTACAAATTTTGTTTCATTGTTTGGTATGTTCATTCCCCATCCTAATTTTAAGAGATTAAAAATAGGTTACGCTATTACCTCTGGATTGTCTAACAGAAGACAGCCAAGTTCATAGCAAGCATATGGCTGGACGTATAAGTTGTTTTGACGGCACACTTCATCTTTAGCAGCTCGCTGAAAGAACTGTAAAAATTAAGGGAAAAAAATAAGAAAGAGTTCAGTATACATTAAATCGACTATTTCATACTTAAAAAAAAAATCCAGAAGTACTGTTCAACTTTAAACACTAGAAATTAGCTCAAAGATAAAATGAGAATATATTAAAAATTTCCAATGGCAGAGATTCTTTAAGCAAATATGCAGAGATTTTCACTGACACTACTGTATCAAGACAAAACTATTTGTTTGGATTTTTACGAATATATTGACTGTTTCATGAGTTTTCCAACTTCATATTGAAAAAATACTAGATCTAACAAGGAACTTTAACATCAGAGATTAAGTTCCCAGATTATTTAAGATATGCTTGAGAGAAGACGAAAAAAAAGAAAAAAGAAAAAGGATATAAAGCCAGCATCAGCTCCCTTGTTGCTTATATGAATTGCATTCTATAAAAAAAAGTTGTGCCTACACATCAAAGCCTGGAGCAGTGGCAAAATTATTTGGTATGTGCTAATAATCAAACCTCTCAGTGTCTAATAGGTCTGGAGAAGCAGCAAACCCATGCTTTTGAAAGGTCAATTTCCAAGTTATTTTTTTAAGAAAGTTAAATCCAGTGGAGCCAAGAAGTTTTTCATTCTTCTTTACAGCTTCCCCTTAACTCTTGCTTCTACAAGCCACTGTAGCTACCATGTTCATTCAACATAGCTTATTACTTTTACAACACAAAATATAATCAAGACATGCTAAACAGAAGATTTGAAAAGAACCTAAGACACTCTGTTGGAATTAACATTAATGATCAACAGCACTTAAAACTAATGGCTTGCTTAACACTCTTACCCAACAATATTTACTGTGTAACAGAATAGCTCATAAAATAGGATTAATGGTCTAAATTATCGTTTAACAACTTACCTGAACAGCATCTTCAGAATTTCCTAAGCATTTGTGTATGGCACCAAGAAGCAAATTTCTCAAACCAACAGCCGATGAATCATCAACATCCTGACAAGCTTAATGAAAAGATTCCAGTAAACAAACAAGATGGAGTGAAATCCTTCCTTAGACAACAGTTGTGGTCTACGGTGACATTTAGTCTGATGATTAAATTTAACCAGAAAAAGGAGATAGTATAACATTAACATAAATCAAAGTAATTTGGTTTCTTTTAAATACAACCCACTTTGTATAAACCTCATCAAGCAATCCATCACTCATGAGAACAATTCCTAACAGGAATGAATGGGCTGAAGCCAAAGGCAGTTGGTGATTCTTCTCAGAAGAAGAAGAGAATCCATTTCCCTACTGGTCTTTGGAATATCCACTAAAAGGTAGAGTTAAGAAACAATCACCACCTCCTGGTTTTATGGGAAATTGGGTTGTCCCAGATACTGAAAGAAAAATACATAGTCCAAGTTACAAGAGCAGAGGGCAAGCAGTTCAGACAAAGCTGGTTTGTTCTGAACTGAAGCGAAGCGACAGACGCAGAAAAATCTGTACTGGACTTAAAACCCAGACTAGGATATTTTGGCATCAGAATTCTCAACACTGATGAGAGAATAAGGTTTATTTGCCAGACCATAGCTGGTCCACAATCCAGGGACAGACCGTGCCTCGGCTAAGTAGTGCCCTGTTCCCAGAAAGAACTGAATCATGATGCACATAAATATCTCTAGATGAATCAGGGTCCATTTTGATCAAGCTGATTAGCAACAGCTCTCTTAAATCACGGCTAGTTGCATGAGGAGCCATTTGCACTTGCCTGCACCGTTGCCTCCAGAAAGACCGAGGTACGGGGAGACCTGCAAGGCTTTTCATCCCTTCAGAAGGAGCTGAACTGCTGTGCCTGGAGCAGTAGAGCTCCTTTAACTTCACATTCTGCCTCATCTCATAAACCCTGCCATACTTTAACTATTTCTGCATTCATGATACAGTTAATCCACAACCCAAACAATCCACCTATGAATAACTAGGAGTTGGCTGTGTGAAGTATTTGGACACTACACAATACACAAGGCTGTCAACTCTCCCTTGTATTGCAAGTCTCAAGTTACTTTGGCATTTTACTTACAGAGATACAAGTGGATACAAATTAATTCCTTGATTTTTAAGTCCACTTCTAGCCCTGAGGAAAAGACTGGAAACTCGCTCCAGCAAATTACACTCTAATTATTCAAGAGAAGAGTAAGCACATAAAAAAATAAATCCCCTATCATCTCATCATTCTGAGATAAGGCGCAGCAATAACTTTGTCACCGTGCAGGAAATCTTCAACCAGGGATCACTGATGCAGACACATCAGTCAGAGTCACACTTTACAAGAAGCGTAGAAGAGTTTTAATCTATACTGCTGTTTCACATTAAAACGTGCACCATCAACTTGAAGCTTATATGAGGAGGATGTACACTGCTTCTGAGTGCATGGGAGAGAAGTACATACCCTTTACAACCTCTAAAGCTGATTGTTCTGAAGGCAAATGACAGACAAAAAAATCCTGAAATTTAATTTTTATGTAAGTAAATCTAATTTTAAAGCCTTCAGCATTATTCTTCGAGACTAGAAAACTAGGGATCTGAATGTAACCCAATGCCATCACACAATTCAAATGGACAAGTTATCTTAAATTAAAAACAGAACAAACCCCCAAAACTAGTCCTGACTCTCGACATAAAAGACGGGTAGTTTTCTTGCTTAACATAAAAATCATGTACAATCCCCAAAAGTTCCCAATTGCAGAAAAAAGGAAGTATCTCTGTGGCAGACATTTTTTGTTTTATTTTCGAAATGAGCAGGTAACAACTTGAAACTGTTTGCAGAATGCAAACGAGACTGATCGCTGGATGGAGGGAGGAGTACTAAAAACTTCACGATAAACACTGTTACTGTAAGCTCCATGTGACAGATGTCCAAAGACATCTGGAGACTAAGAAAGAGCCACCCATAAAATGCTCCTTTCACCCCTAAGATGGCCCCAGCAGTCAAAACACACAGAACCCTTACCATCTCACAGATGACCTCAGAAGCTACATATTTCCTCTTAAAAGAAAACTGACATGCAGAAATTAATTGGTAGGTTTATTTTTTTTTATTTTGTAGCTAGGTTTAAATGAGTTAAATTTTGCTTAGTGACTTTGAAGAATAGCTATCACACTATTGTTTCATTTTAAACAATGGGCAAATACAACTTATTAAAAAAAAAAACCTATATGCAGCAAGGCAATTAAACCTTTCCCAAAAACCTAAAAAAATTGTAAAAATGAAGCATTAAGCTGAATCGTAATGGGTCATTGTTCTATTGTTACTCAAGCTGTTTTGCTATCACACATGCACACGTTTAAATTTTCACGATACAGCAATAGCTTCCTCCGTGCAACAGAAGACAGTTATACACCTCATTTTAAAAAGTAAAGAAATAAATCAAGGAAACATATTATACCTTGGCTCATATGCTGTAAGTTCGAGAGGGAACAGTTTGGAAGGGCTTTCCATAAGTACAATACTTCAATGGATGCCAGAACACAGAGCTCTTTGGTCGGCATTTGTTTTCTAAATCTATCTGCCTGCAAAGTGGGGAGAAAGAAGGAAGGGAGATCTGCCATCCGGCCTTTTACAGGAAACATAATATTCACGAACAATATATCACAAACACTAATTCTGTTCCATGAAAGCATTCAACAATTTTATGATAATAAAAGTCGGTGGTAACTTAGCTTAAAGACTTTAAGACTAAAAAGCAAAATCTTTCAATTAATTTAAGGGCTTACGTATTGAGCAAAATTAAAGCTTCCTTGTATGCAGCCTAGATTTGTTTTACTGTATTTCACAATCCCCAAGTACACACTGACTGGATGCTAAAACGGTAACATCTGCAAGATCATCAGTTGAGAGATATTTCCTAGACAACTCCTAGGTTTCAAAAACAACTAAGGATTTGACAAACAAAACAAGATAAAAAGGAATAAGAAAAGCAAAGCTAGAAGGAAAAATCACCAAAGCAACTACAGTATCATGTATTTTTATCTTTAATAATTACTTTAGTTGTGAAGTGAATAGCTAATTCACGTTTCTTTTGCTAGGTCCTTAAAATGCATGACACTATTGTTTTTCCACCTGAATCCTTCCCACTAATTCTACAGAAGCAACACAGGAGAAATCGGATACATCCTTCAAAAATAAATACTTGTAAAGAATCCAACAGAATTATCAAGTGTAATTACTGTACTGAAACAAGTCAGCTTATGCTAAACCAGACCTTTTTCACTGAAAATTGTTCAATTTGATTGTTTTTTCTTTTGAAAAGCTTCTGAACTTCCTTGAACACATTCTGAGCACCATTGACATCACCAGTGGCTCCTTGACACACTGTAAGAACACAGAAACAAAAATGTGTTCACACTACGTGGACATAAAACTGGAAAAATTAAGATTAGATATCATACAGTCATAGGAAAAAACACACTCGCTTCCTGAAAGGATCTAGACTGGGGAATTGACAAACACGCATATCCCAACTCTCCCAAGTACCCTCTGTGATCATTAACAAATCAGTACTTCTTTTTCATACCTCTAAGGATTTATTTATTAAATCTTTGCAATACACTGTTATATGACCTGTCACTCCACTGACAATCGTAACACCTACATCTAGAAGGAGGGGGG
>VWZL01001554.1:18164-44967 GCA_013396915.1 Stercorarius parasiticus
AGCGTACATTACATAAACAAAATTATGCAAGTCAAGCCTGGCATAAAGCTGCATAAGCAGCAGGGCAGCGTGGAAGGCACTGTGTGCACCAGTAAGTTTCCCAAAACAAAACAGTGCCAAAACCTTATCATATCACCGATTTATCACTTATCCAAAATACTGAATATACTCACCTGCTGTTAAATAAGCATAGTAGCACTGCGACCACCTGGATTCATTTTTAAGCCTTTCAAAGGACTCAAACGCGTCTTTGAAATTCATCTCTATCATGCTGCACCAACCTAAAACCAAGACTAATTTAACTTCAGAGAAAGCACAGTAATCCCAATTTGGTGTCAACATTACCGAAACACACAGTCTGTTATGACAGCTGGAGTTAGTTTAACAGTTATACCAATAACTGGAAAAGTTAAAATCTAAACGAATCAATGACAGACACTTAAAGCCTGGTTTAAATTTACTGGGAAGTGTTGAATTATAAGGTTCCATACAAAACAACAAATCCACTTCAGAGTAACAACAAATCTACACAGACAACAAAAGCTCTCTCTTTTTTTTTTTTTTTTAATTTAAATGCTATATTTTGTAGGATGCCGAAACTTAAGAGAGCTGCCACTTGCTCCCTTATTCTTCCCCACTGTGACAAGATCTCTTAACGAGACACATTTAAAGGTTGAAGCAGCAGCATATCTTCTCCACTCTAAAGACTTCTGTGCACATTAAGAACATATAGCATATATTAAAAAGTTGTTGAATTCTACTTGCCCAAACAAGAAGACAGGTTTATTACCATTATCCATCCAAGACAAAGGCCAGTAGTCTAAAACCTTTTTAAAATCTTAATAAAAATAATCCAGTTTGTTTATTGAAATTACTAGTCTAAACTTGAAAGTGAGCTATTTATAGAATAAACATATCCAACTTACCTATTTCGTATAAGCAGACATGTTGAATCTCCCTTTGGTCTGTTGCAAGTTCCAAAGCAGTATGAAATGAGGTCAAGGCACTATTGATTTGACACTAGCAAAAGTGAAAGAAGAAGAAAAAAATTCAGATGTCTGAAATTTAAAATTTGTTGGATAATTTGATTTTGATAAAGAAAACATTCAGATTTCTGTTAATAGGTATTTAAAAATAGCTATATGGTTAAAAAAAAAATAAAATGAAGTGTCCTAGAAATTGCAGACTCTGGTTTGATTAGATGAAAGAGGCACAATATCCCATTGACAGGAAAACCTCAAAATTAATTTCAGACTCTAGATTATTTTAAATGCGCTAAAACCCACTATAGACCTAAGAGTTTGAAGAAGGGCTAATATTAATTCAGTATACCAGCTCCACATTGCAATTCCTTTGGTCAGCTTCCCTCCTCCCAGCTCTCTCAAAGTGATCAACCTGATCACTTTTGAACGGAAGTATGGACAAATTATGACAAAGCCCTTATTTACAACGATAATCGAGCATCTTAAAGAGGTTCCATAGTGAACAGATTTTTCCATCTATTTCACATTCATTATATGAAACAATACAAAAGCCAAGTTATAAGAGACAAGTAAGAATCACTAATACAGAGCAACTCAAGATTTAGATTTAAATGAAACTTTAGACAAGAATGCAAAGCGTTTTGCTTGCAAGGTACTAACAATCAGTTCCACCATGTGCAACAGTGAATATTAAAACATACAGTAAGGAACTTGTACTCTAAAAGTCATATAAAAAGAGAAATGTAGGACACTACAGAGTTAAAAAAGGGTGGAGGGGGACAGTAGAAGGAGTTTAATAATGTAATAACAATCACCAATAACTTAGAGCCAGTTCAGATCACCTCTCAACCTTAACAATCAGTGGCTGTATTCCTTCTATTTGCTATTAAGTCTGAAATCCATTGGTTTTATGCATTAAGTTTTTGAGTAATCTCATTTCTACTCTCATTTGTCATTCCACGTTTAAAAATCATGTATTTTTAGCAACTGCCCATGAAGTTTAGCTTTCTGCACAATAAGGGTATCTTTAATGTTTAATTTTATTTATTTTGAACCATTTCACCTTTTTCCACATCCCTCAGTAACCACTTCAAGCAACAGTTAATAGAGAATTCGTAAATGCTGCATGACATGGAGGCCTATGAGATAAAAAAAACCATTTTGATAAAAATCATTAGTTACTAACTGCTTAGCAAAAAGAGGCTTACAGTTTTGTAAGAACTAGAATGATAGTTCTTCTGAATACCATAATTCCTAATTTTCACAGTCTAGAATGGGACTTCTCCATAACAATCAAAGGGGGGGGATGCAAATCAACATTTTATGAGTTTTATACACAGACACACTATATATCCCAATATGGCCTATACCTGCTTTAATAGTGTTCCTAGATTTATTCTCACATACAAATATAGTAATTTATACAGAAGAATCTCTAAGCTACTCTCTGCTGGCTAACCACATAAGTGAACAAAACCCTTGAAAAAGCAAACCTGTCATCTACACAAGCGTTAACAGAATTCAAAAACTTCTGCAAAAATCTGCAGCATTGTATCTTAAGACCACACACACACACAGAGCTCTAAAGTGATTTTATTAGATTTTCTTTTTTGTCTCATCAGGGAAAACTGATTTAGTTGCTAAAGAACAACCTAACCGTAAGTCATATATATTGTATCAAGGCAGTACAACTAGCTGCCAGCAAAGAGATCCACAGCGGTACCAACATAAACACTGTACACCTAGAAAATAAAACAGTGATTAGACTAAGATGCTCATTGGCATGACAGAAGAATGCGCTACACAGAAAGACAGCTGAGTTATATTTGCCCTCAAAGTTTCCAGGGAGCCGGAGCAATGTACACCCTTGTTTACTTTTGTAGCAACACATTCTCTCCACTACACATTACTCCAGTGATGCTGCATCTCCCCAACGTGACTTCCTGGAAAATAAGTGTTAGGAACCTAGTCTCACAGAAAAAATAACATAAAATAAATAAATAAATACAATAAAATAATAAAAAAAAAATTAAAAAAAGGCTTAAAACTTTATTTTTGTGCTAAGAAGTTTAGAAGTTTAGTAAATTATGTTTTGAATGCTTCTGAGGAAAATGCAAAAAAACCCACAACTAAATATTTAGTCCTCTGTGAAGATACTTTGCCTTCTAAAACCCCTAAACATTTGAAAATATAAATCACTTATTTGCAGGGCACGTTATTTCACGCAATGACTAATGGCAATTATATCACTGTCTGCAATGCCATACACCAGCCTGGGGCAGCACATGAAGTACTGACCACCCAGTAATACACAAGTCCAGTTAGTTGAATATTCAATCCTCTATAATCCATTTCTCTAACTGCCCTGATCTCTCAAGTGTTTTGACATCTGCCTAAGTTTTCCTTGAGCATCAAGCTCAGTAAGTATGTTTCAGAGACATTCCTTAATAATTAAAGTTTCAGTCATCTCCAGGGATTGTGACAGCACTCTGGAATATGAATTTCTACTCTTAGTGCTAATTCTTAAAATAAATGAATTACTATCCATTTATTGTTTCAGAGAAACAGAAAGAATTATAAAGTCCCAAGAGTCTGCAAGCATAACAGCATGGCTGACATGTGAAATTGATATTCTTGAGACTTAAAAATATATATACACACACTTGGAATTCCTTCAACAGGCATCACTCATGCTTCTCTTGGGCGTAATACAGAGACGAAAAAAGATTAATCCATAAAATGTGTAATATGCAGAAATATATAGCCATAAAGAGGATTATTAAAGCTAATGTGAAAACCATAAACTTACGTTTCTTGACTTCAGATTAAAACCAAAAACACCCTAAACCACCAATAAGCATCTACAGAGCTTACTGAGCCAAGGCAGCTTCCCAAGCTGATACATGTTTCCCCTAAGAGTTGTTCTGAAATCTCAGTACACTTTCCCTCTCCCAGGACCTCTCTGTTCTCGATGAGCACTATGAATTTGTAAAGCTTTTAAGAAGTCATGCTCATAATTAAGGGGAAACCAGCAAACAATATCTAAAGGGGACAACTTACACTGGGGGACACTACATGGAAATTTCAAAACCTGTATTTTCTATTCCTTAACACTTCCCCATTTTTCCCTAGACATGCCACAAAATCAAAATAGAGTAAAACTAGGATTCTGTATTTTATAATCCAGAACAAGTAAGGAAGAGGCCAGCACAATTCCTGAAAACAAACACTGACATTACACAAGCTCTGATAATTTCTTTACTTAAGACATCATTGTGAATTACTTTCAGACAATTCATTTAAGACTTTTCAATGCTTATTATTACTCTTGCCCTCAGTCTACTTTTCTGTGCCACAGCCTCCCACCTCTAAGTAAAAATGATACCACTGATACCAACATGTCTACAGAAGGTAACTAGAAAAAGCAAGCCAGCAATGTATTTAAGCCCACAATACCACTGCACATTTTCACTAGCCTGCACATCAAACACACTGTAGCACACCTGAATGTACCGCTGGTGTTCTTCCTGTCAGCTGGAGTATTTGGTACTTTTTCATTCAGACTCTTAACATGCACCTATGCCAACTGAAGTCTACAGATCAAACCTCAGAACCTGAGTTTTTTTGTCCCAGCCCCAGAGATTTCTTGTTGTTTATATATATACACAGCAGGAGTCTGTTCACAATAAAAGGGAAGCAATCTTGCCCAGGTCACGGTTTTGTCAAACACCTAATTTTTGCTTTTATTCCTTTACTGCTCTCCACATGAAGCTATCAATCTATTTAACTATTTCTGAGTGGGGTGACTTACACTACTTAAAAAAGCAGATGGAGATTTTAGAAAAGTGTTGCTGATTAGGCAAAGAAAAAACAACCACAGAAAACAAAACTGAAAGCTAAAAAGCAGAAATACTTAAGATTCAGAACATGACCTCTTACTCTGCCCTCTCCCATGCTACCACCATGCCCATCTTTCACTACTGGCCACAACACCACACTTGAATAGTTTAAGTCACAGTTTTAAAAGTAAATCGGTATTTATTAACATAATTATAATATTAGGCAAGAGACATTTAGCAAATGGATGGCAATATTTTTATTTTCACAGTAATAAGAAAGGCCCAAGGGTATAGATGGAAATTCGGTATTTCAGACTAGTGGGTTTCAGCAGCTAATATACTCATTAGATTTTTAAGTACCCTTTAGGCACAAGTATAAAACACAATTCTCACTTGGTTTTAGTAGCTTAAGCTCACACGAAACATCATTGTCAGCTTTAGTGGAAAGCATTTCAAAGATAGAAATACTCAAACATTCACAAAGAAATACTTGTGAGGCTGGAATACATACCATACAATCATATGTCAAGCACAACAATAGCTATGCCCATAAAAACAGCCTATGTGAGTTATCTAAAAGTCGGGAAGAATGCTACTTTGAACACACAGCCTCTTAACCTACTCTTTGAAAAGGAGACAGCCTACCAGCGCAACCTTTAATTTTCTGCTGCACTTTCATTCCAGCCTTCCCAGATCATCCTCCTCTCCTTTCCCTCAACTCATTCATTTCAGTAGCCTCCAAACGCTTTCAGACTTCATTTCTCAAAAACATGAATCTGGGAAAAAAAGTTGAAAGATAATTTGGTCCACCTTTATAGTACCTATAGGGCTACTTCATAGAAAACCAAAGTCTGTTAAGGCTTTTACTGACTAGTATTCCTATATGCTTTCTGGAGCACAAAGCATTGTACAGTCACATGCTCTTCAGCCCCGTCACTGTGAAATCTTCCTTCCTCCTCAACTACCTTCCTCAGCAGTTTTCTCCTTTGTCGGATTTCTGTCTCACTGTCCAGCCTTGCACTACTGCTTCTGCCTTTAGATCGGCTTCCATGCTTCCAGGTGCCTGTGGCTGAACTGTGCTCCTTACTGTTTCTTTCTTCCATAGGAAAGAAAAAACACACATACACATATATAGCTGCACGTGTGTGTATATATGTTAGCATACATACACACACTTACTAATAGAAACTGAATATACCATCAGCTGAAAAGTTACACAAAATATATCTCTGTAGGATCAAAAGCTATAAAAACCCCTGATGGACTGAGTGCTAGTAGGCTCCAATACAAAGCCTACAGTGACCATTATTGATTCTTATTTCCAGAACACACAAAAACTCTTCTGTGTAACAACATATAAGCTGCCTTTCATCTGTGTAGAATTAAATTTTATCACAGATAAAGTTTTAAATAAAAGATTACAGATGTTAAAGACTATAAAATATATAACCTTCAGCTCAAGATATACTTTAAGTGCTTACAGGTTAAAGCAGAGACTGACCAATCTCAGTAAGCCATTTCAAAATAATATTCCCATGCCTGGCAGGAAAAATTTAACCCTACCCACGTATTAACAATTTCAAGGAAGGCCATACAAGCGCTTCATAGGTTTTGCAGGAGCTCGACTCAGGCCTCTCAAGAGATGAGGTGGAAATTATTAGTCAGCATATTAGTTTGTAATCTAAGAGTGTACGTGCACTTCTGGTTCAGAATGTTCAATAAGGCCAATGCCCGGATTTGGGACATGTGTAACTACAACTGTATTGTGCAGAAACCCAGTGCAGGTCCCCATGCCATTGCCACCAGTCACACATCTGCCTTCACTATTATGTCAACAACATTTGAGCAAATTAAGCTTGCAAATTCCTAACATAGTCTACAAAAGAGCATGAGCTGTTTAACCAAAACATTTAGCCACAGCAAACCCTCAATGCTACAGTACCACTTAGAACAAAGGAATGACAGGGGAACAAAAAAACCACAAAAACCAAACCCCAACCAAAAAAAAAAAATCACACCAAACCAAAAAAAACCCCAACCAACAAAACAAAACAAAAAAAAAGGGGTTCCTGAACGGAAAAGCTCTCATGCAAATACGCGAATAGGGACATTTAATTCCTGTTAGCAACCAATAAGCTTTCTGCTGAATCAGAGTATGGCTACATAGCCTAATGCACAGCATTCTGCCAGCCTCAGCTAACTAGCTTCATGAACAAGGCCACATAGTCTCTGGCACAAACTATTTTGCTTGGAGCTAAACTTCAATGTCTATATACAGCATCATTTAATGCACAAATACTCCAAGATAAGAGGTAAAGAACTCTGCTTTGAAACATAAGAGTACTCCAGGAAGAGACTGACTATACAAAATTTGACACTCATCCCAAATCTATCCTCTGTATTTCCACATAGAAATATATACTCAATTTATTAACAGCTATGTTTCCAATTTTGCCCTAGCTTGTCCTGAAAGTCAGAATACTCATATAATAGTTGAATTTTGTTCCTCGTGACATTAAACATGAAAAAAGTTCCAAATACCAGTCATACTCCGGCAATCAACGTATATACATTTTTTAACTGCACTTGTGTTCATTTAGTAGCTATTCCTAACAAATTTGGGTTTTACCACATGAATGGAAGACTCATATAATTGAACAAAGACCAATAAAATCTTTCCCACTCAGAAAACAGCAATACTTCCCAAAGGCTTCCCAATTCTTGCCTGTCAAAGTGCAATTCCCCAAATGCACTTTCATTTTCAGAAAGACAGCAAAAGAAGAAAAACAATATTTAAACCCCATGCAAGAATGTCTGCAAAATCTGACAGGCCAGAGAAGCGTGCCCCCCGCTGTTCTGCTACTGTCGCTACCTCCCTCAAAATATTAAGTTGTATTTGAGAGAGTTAACTTCAGAAACCCTAGCAAAGAATGACCATCAATGTTAAGATCTGGATTAGCTCTTGTAATTGTCATGTTGAGATGAAGGGGTTTAAACATTCTGGTTTTGTGCTTTTGAGTTTTCTTGTTAATGTAATTGCTCTGGAAATACTCTGGTCTGATAAGAGCAGCAGCCAGGAGCTGAGCAGTTTGAAGTACTCATCACCATCCTGTATTATCACATATTCTTAAAGAGTAGCTCAGCCAAAAAACATGAGGCGGCGGCAGTGTTTGAGTAATACTCTGCAACAGCATTCACAAACACATTTTTGGTGAATACATTTCTGCTTGGGTCACAGCTCACCCTTGGCAACAGAACAAATCCTGGTCTGACCTCTTAAAAGCAAAAGCAGTTATTTCAGGAAAATTATTGCAGAGAATTAGCTGTATGTGAACAATGCAGTAAATGAAAAGGGGAAGATAAATGCTACATACTCAGCAGATAATACTCAGATTTTAGCTTGACAAGCAAAACTGAAATAGCTATTTATACCACAAGAAACTCAAGAGTGACCAAAAGCACTTCCTTTTAGCATAGAGCTCCAAATGTATCAAGTAGCTGAAAAAGAATTTCAAAGGGCCATTAATTCAGATAGAAGTAGTGGAAGAGCAGGTTTGGCACGTGAACTGGAAACTAGGAAGGAGTTAATCCTTTATTCTTACTTATCTTTCCATGTACCTATATCTTTAGGCACAATTTGCTGAAGCTCACACAGTTCATTCACATCAGAAAAACATAAAATAAGGAAGGGGGGGGGGTTGGGGAGAAATCAGTCAAAAGGAAGAAAACGCACAGTACCTCTAATCGCTGTATCCTTCCCTTGAAGAACATGAACAGAGAGGAATTCGGATAAGCAGATTCTTTTTTTGCAAGAATTTCTTTTGCCTCTTTCAACCCTGCCTTGTTATCACTGCCATCAAGGGCAAAAAAGGGACGAACAACTGTGTGGTACCACAACAGAGCTAATCTGAAAGAAACATAAGAGTAAAAAGGATTACAGCTCATAAACAGAAATTTAAGGAGGTTCTACACAGGCAAATTTTTAATATGATTCTGAAAGACAAAGAAAGATATAAATCTTCTCTTATACAACCTGGCTTTGAAACAAACACAATACTACTGCCATACATCAATGTACTCCTAAACTGCACCTGAGCATACAATTCGGTACACATTACCCAGAGGCAAAGTAACAAA
The DNA here is from genome assembly GCA_013396915.1 of Stercorarius parasiticus. Lineage (NCBI taxonomy): Eukaryota > Metazoa > Chordata > Aves > Charadriiformes > Stercorariidae > Stercorarius > Stercorarius parasiticus. The sequence continues at coordinate 27,124 of VWZL01001554.1, forward strand.
TCAAGCTCATAGCATCAAAGCAGTTGAGCCTTTAGAACTCTGTATATTTTAAAAAAGAAAACACCCACAGGAAAACTCTGAAAACGAAATGTATTTCAGAGGGGAAAAAACAAACAAAACCAACAACAAAACTAAACATACATCAGCAGACACACTTGAAATCAATGTCAAAAAGAAATACATCCGGTGTTCAGAAGGGCAGACATCTACATGACCTACATCGCTGTTGGAAACAAGGGCAGAGTACAAAGATTTCCAAGACCATCTGAAGGAAGAAACATCCCCAAAATACCACTTTTCTTCTCCAGAAAGGAGAAAGAATAAACAGGAACATTTAACCTTAAGCTCTCTTAACCAATCAGAAATACAATTCTTCTCCTCAAGCAGAAGAGACTTTAGCTCTGCTGCCAATGTTTCAAAAGTGACATCTGATGGTACCTGCAGTAGGTCCAGTAACAGAAGCATTAATTTGGAGATAATGGAATAACAAACCCATTTATGAGGGCAGTTTAAATTAGGTCTGGCTAACACTTCACCTGATAAAAAGACCTGAATGCAGGATGAAGGCTAGGGAAAAAAGAGTACACAAAAAATACTCCTCTAAAAGGACTGTAAGGGAACATCCCATTTTACTCAGATGCTAAAATCAAAAATAAACTGGAAAAGATCTTTGGCTAATAGTAAGATAAATAGCTAAGTGAGACCAGTGACTCATAGCAAACAGCATACTCTCCATAGCAGAGAATATCACTCAAGTAAATAAAAAAAAGCCTTCAGGGGGTGCTTTTATTTACTCTGATGGCATACAAATTACTAGACATTAGAATAGCAGCTACTGAAGAATACAGAAAAATACTGACACAAACCCCAAATACATGTAAATAACTAACAGCAGAGATCTCATACACTAGTAAGTGATGAATTTACTAAACCATGGCATGTTAAACAACAAACTACAAGTTTATTTTACCTGCTGTTGTTTCCTTTAAAGCAACATGACTTTTTGCTTTTGACTTTTTTCCAGTTACTTACTTTTAGTACTAAGTTATCTACCAAAGCATTTCAATATAGCTACTCACGTAGCTAAAGGGGCCTTCATGTCCTTACTTTCACTTGCATACATCAGTGAAGAAAGCCCCTGTAGGCGGTCTCCAGGAAAACCCAGCAGGTTGATGATTTTGAGCAGGTTTGGGGGCACCATGGATATGCAAAGATGAAAAAGTCCATATCCAAAGCTAACAGCACCTTTCAGTCTGTTTAGCGAATCCTCCGTTACACCTTCTGCAGCAATATGATTATCATTTGCAGCATCAGAAGTCAAGGATTCCTGAGTTGTTTTCTTCTGATATATTTCCTGAAGTGTATTAATGTCCGTATAGCACTTATTGTAAATTTTCCAGGCTTTTCGGAGTATCCACCCACCTTTTATGTATGCTAAAAATCAAGGAAAAACATATTTCAAGGACATATTTCAGAAGTGGAACATAGTAAGCAGTGAATGTATTTTCACAAATCCTAGGATGCTCTATTTGCACTAACTTCTCCTATAAAGGATTTTGTAATACCTGTTGTCCTCTCAAAGAAGTCTTTCACACTGGGCACTACAAACTTAAATGCTTTTCAACCAGAGACTTTTAAAACAGCATGCAACACAAAGGGACTTCCCTTCAGCTATGTAGCAACACAATTGTCAGAAAGAAACAGAGAAATTGCAGAACTCAGTACTGGATTCTGCTCCACTATAGAGTGGAAGAGATGAAATGGCTACCTGGCAGAGAGAGAGAATCAAAACTCAAAGAAGAGATTACCCCTCTTAAGTCCAAATGATCTTAAAAGACAGCTGATGGGAAAATACTATGAAAACCCCTTCCTTTGGAGTTAGAGAATAAGATTTTCCACACCATCATTTCCCTGCCCCTCATATGAGCACAGCACCTTATAATTAGGGGAAAAAAAAATCCTAGGGGGAAAAAAAAAAGCATAGGTTTTATGGTTCTAAAATATTTTTCAGCTGCCTGACTTTCTCAATTTCAAATGCAAGCTGAGTACCTAAATTTCCCTAAAAATCTGGTCTCGAGCATTCTCAGTTGAGAGAATTCTCAGTCTCATTCCACTCTTTACAGGAGGGTAAAGAAATGCATGCCACCAAAAGATGAAGATGTCCAATTTGCCTATTTACACAGCATTTGTCTTGGTTATAGTACATCTTTGGATAATGATAAGTGGTAAACAGAAAAAAAAAACCGCACAGAATATACTTGTACATGTTAATTGTAAAGGCAGACATGAGCATTTTGTCTGTGATAGAGCCCTGAGAGTTAGGAACTGCAGTGACAAAGGATTTAACTAAAAATGAGAGAAAATAAAAGCATGGTTATAGCAGCAGTGCTCTAAACAGATACCACCAAATTTGCAGAGATTGGTGTTATAACTGACACCAGAATTAGATCATAACAGGTGGGGTGTGTCAAAGAAAATGAAAACACTATTCATACCAAACCACCAAGAAGGGATGAAGCTAATTTGATAGTCATAAGAAATCTCACTGAGAAAGACTGCAAAATTTGTATTCTCAGTTATGACAGAAGGATTCTGTCAAAATGAACTTAAAGTATTAAAAAAATTAATCCTCTATCTTGAGTTCCATATTAAAGTGCTATAATAAAAAATGTAAGCCCCTGCCATGACTCAGCTGCATTACAAGACTAACATTACTTCAATTCTAAGCAATTAGGTCACTTTTTGGCTGCACAGTATATTTTAAAAGTTATGTGGTTCACCACAAGATGAATGCTCATACAACTACGCATAGTGATGCGGCAGACAAATAATAAGGAAAACCCCACGTTTTACTTGTCCTACAGATAATGTCTCTGCTAACAGCTAACTACTGTGTTCTGATGCATGCACCAAATGTAAAGGATATGATGTGGAAAAAAAAAGTAGTTTTAGGTTTTACTTCCATCAGTGTGCTGTCATTAACAGTTCACTAACACAGCACAATCCTAATAGAGTTGATACACTACAATGTAACAATCTCACATATTAAAATAATGAATTTATGACTTTTTAAACATAAAAATTAAATCAAGTCCAATCACTGAGCTGATTTACCAGCATGAACTTCTGAAAGTAGCCAGACCCATGACAGCAGTGGTAAATATCAAGAAAAGTTACTTCAATATTGCCATGGGAAGCTAATATAAGTTGCTGTGTTACTAACTTTATGATGCAACTATTTGTAATACATCCACGAGGGTGGAAATCTAAGATGTGCTAGGCATTTGAGAAAGCAGCTTGCATGTCATCATATGCTTCTTGTCAAACTGTTCCAGGAAGAAAAACACAAGAAGTTTTTCACCCATCCACTGATCAGAAATATTTGTCTGCCTCTGAAGAAAGCTTTTTTTCTTTTTTCAGTTGCACTCATTTCAATAATCTGGTTGCTACTTCTGTACAGAAACACGATAAAAACAAAAGACGTTTATTCATAATCAGAAAGATAACATACCCAAAAAACTGAAATAATGGATCCAACAGTTCAGCAACGGTAGTAACTACCAATCACTGAGATCGCATTTACCACTTGAAATATTAACTAAAGATTTCAGGTATATTTTTTACTCAATAGAGTAACCCAAATATACTGCATGTTCTGCAGTACTCTGCTACCCACTTCAGTTCTCCGAGCAGCAGACAAGAGAGAAAGGGAACAGACACCACCATCCTCAGTTACAGCATCCAACCCAGTTATGCAGCTGCAGAATACATACCGAAATATGAAAAAAAGCTTCAGAAGGGGGAAAGTGCTGCAAGTGTACCAATCTTGGAATGTTTCAAGTGAACTGTGCTCTTTCTTACAAAACAATCATCTTTACTGATGGTCATATTGTCACTTTATGACCAAGCGTTATTAAAAAGATATCATTCAAAAATATAGCTACATATTAACATCACAGCACACCTGATAACTCTTGCTTTACAAACGAGAGCACAGCCAAGTAGACTTGACAGTCTGCTACAATTATTTGTCTTTGTAGACGATCTATCATGGATAGAGTAGATTTTCGTCCATCAACCTGGGTGGAATACACAAACACAGAGCATAGAAAAACGTTAACAAAGATAATACAGAACACTGGTCTAAACATGACAAATAAAAAATCCAAAATTAACTACAGGTGGTAGTATTGCTACTAAATTGACTCGGCATTTTGAAGTGCAAAGCTATGCTAAAAGTGCTTTGACAGTTCATCAAGCAAGCTCCTACTTAATAAACAGGAAAAGTTTACCTATATGCTATCAACTATTTTCCTTAAAATTCTACAAGTGCTTAGAACAGATTTAAATTTCATTTAATTATTACTAAATATATCAGACATGCAACTAAAAAATGTGAGATGGACGAGCACAGAAAGAGGTATATGACAATTGGCAAGGAAAATACAGTGCCTCAAGAGCAGAGAGTTAAGTATGTCTGGTTCAATCCTTTCTATAAAGAAAACTAAATATTGAAGAGAAAGGGCTTCTTTTTCTGCTGTAGATCTGCTATGTCACACTAGGCAGGCCACTCGATGTTTCTATACTACTACTTTAACTAGTTCTCAATCTGCATGCTTTATTCTTCCTTCATTATTTAGAATGAAAAATCTAAAAATGGCAGAAAAATTCCCTAGCAACATGCCTGGCACACAGTACCACACAGCCTCGATCTCTCAACTTTTGAACATTACTAGAGCATGTATGAATTTAAGTTAGCCTCAGTTAGACAGGCTAGAAGCTTCATGAAATAATTTTAGTAGGTCACTGATTTGAGGTGCTAAGAAAATAATTACTAACATCAACACAACCCGCTGCTTTAGAATATGAATTACCTGACTGAGTATTTTATGATCTTAGGAAAACCAAGAAAATATTTGACTTATTTTCTAAATTTATTATTAATTTCAACTGCTCTTCACGTATCAAAAATAACGTTTTCAAAATACAAAGAGGACAGAAAGGAAGTTTCCAGAAATATTTATTCAATACACAATTCCACATTTTATAAATAATGTTCTTACATTCTTTTTAATTTTATTCTTGATTGTTTCTATAACTCCAGCTTCTTCACTTTCACAAAGTTTTTCTGTAGCCTTTAAGTCATCACATGCCAGCTGCATTTTCTCTTCTTCAAATGTCATCATGGCATTCTACCAAAAACCAAACAGATTTGAATGATTAAAAAAAATCACAAATATTTTTATTTCTACAAAAGCTACAGGAGAGTAAAATTTTTCATAAAAACTTGACAATAGAACTTACTTTTTTTCTTAAAATGTATTAATACACACATGGATCAGCACACATACTACACCGAAACAGCAAACTAGAGATTTGAGAGTGCTTTACCATCAAATCGGAACATACTAAGTCTTACCCCCTTGTCTTAACAAAGCTTCACAGGCAGTCAAGCCGCATGCACTGTCACATTACATTAGCAGCAGAAAAACTTATATAAATTAACTTTCAATTATTGTTATGTAAGGCATTATTTGCATCTGTGCAGATGCTGTTTTTGTATAATTCAGTTGTGTTATTTACAGGCCACTAAAGTCAGTAACAAGTAACAGCACTGAATTTTTCAAAATAATAACTACAATTCCTACATATATAGGAAGAGGAAAAAAAAAATGTATCCAACTCCAACTACTGCTGAACCAATTTAGAGAGACTTTCAGGACAAGTAACTTATTTTCTTGATGCTTTATTAAACGAAAGCTCTGAATGACACAAGCACACGAAGTGCTGCTGCTATGTTTAGAACAGTAGCTAAGCAAGATATTTTCAAGATCCACTGATGCTGCACTGTGATGTTACACTGGTTCAGTGCATCAATTCAAATAAGCCAGCCTGAGAGATTCTCCCTCCTTTCTTTCTCCTCTCCATTGACTTAAAAGCAAGCATATGCCCCAGGAAGCTTTCTAACCAATATATTTTTCCATATTGCATAGTCTACAGACCCTAGAGAGAATTCAAATTAATTTCATTTACAACTTAGCTATTTCTGGCATATTGTAATAAACTGTCTTTTTAAAAAGAGTATTACCATAGATAAATTCTGGTGCAATCTAAGATTAAGCAGCAAAGTCAGAATAAGGACAGTCTAAAAAACAAGATCCAAACATTTTCTAATACACCTGCTCAATTTTTATATAGGATATTATAATTTTTAATACATAAAAAAAAAGAAGAAAAGCATTTAACAGACCTAACTTGCTCATTACAACTCTTTAGTCTGTCAATATTCTCAGTTCTCATATATTCAAAACGGAAGCAATGTGAACGGATTGAATTAACAACTTTCACCCGGAAGTATGAAGAAATTTTTAATAGCAAAAACTATTAGGAAAATGGCATTTATGAGTATTATTTTGTAATACCTCTACTGCTCATTTAAGACAGGGTTTTATTATGGCTCTTTTAATGGAACACATAAATATTTCATACATTTGAGAAGCTGAATTACAGAACCTTTACTTTCTATTTAAACCACATGAGTAAACAAGTTTTATATAACATAATGACTTGTTTTCTAGCTACATTTAATCTAAAACTTTGAAAAAATTGTCTCATAAAAAGAAACAAATTAGAGTATCCACTGTTATGAACACACACATGCACATACAAATATTAACCATGAGAGAAGAGGTATATACACTCTACTCCCGTCTACTCACCAAAAAACTGACAAAACTGGCTCCAAAGCTCATTAGTGGGCTATGGTTTCTGTAAAGAAAACAAAATCTAGTTACTGTATTTGCACGTGTTTCCTGTGTGCAAATCAATATTGCATTTCTTGATTTTAACTTATGCAACTGTAAATAAATCTTGGGGGCTTTGTATCAAGTTACGAACAAATGTTCTATCATTCTGCAAGATATAACAGAAATGGAAAGCCAAAAACTTCATCATTTTTATTAGGACTTGAATATATCTTTTAAAATTCTTTTTTTTCACGCATTAAGCTGCAGATATTTTTTAAGAGAAACCACTGCCATAAAAACACTTTCAGTGCTGGTAAAAAAAAATAATTAAGAGCTTCAGAAAATTAAAAATCCACTAATTCTACTCTTTATGATCCATCACTACAATTTTGACTTAACAGACAAGTGTTAACCGATTCTATTAAGAGATTCCCACTTCTCCCTGTTCCTATGAATTTAAGTTAATCTACCCAGATTTCAGAAAAATGCATGTGCCGCATAACATAAGGTGTTGGAAATACAAAGTTCTTACAAGGTTTATGATTTTATAGCTGCTTTGTTCCAAGATCAGAATACATATCTTACTGCACTATGTGGAATAGTTTGAAGATGTTTCACCTATTCTGTTTGCAGGGATATTCCAAAAGGGTGAAATCAATTGCTAGATCAAAAAATGTAGGCAGCCAAAATCTTGGGAATGTATGGGACAGGTTTCAAGCTTCAGGACTACTGTAGTCACACAGACCATGAGGCTCCAGTAATGTCACATACAAAGCATTTAAAAAAATAGTAATTAAAAAAGCAATTTCAAGATCTCAGCAATACCACTGATCCACATTGTTCAGCAGTCCATGTGAAAATATCACTACTGGAGTAAGGATAAAAATATATATAGCACTCCAGAAGAAAAAGAACTATATACAGACGCTGACTTTCAGGACTTCAGAAGAAGTAACATTTATGCTATAGGTACACATATTGCTACAGTACAGTACTTATGCTGTTTCCTACTTAATTTGGCAAGCATCAGATTAAAGTAGAGTTTTAGAAGAGGACAAGCACTTGAAAAACATGGAGAAAATAGTATATTGTTTATTACAACACAAATTTCCAATAGTAAAACTGTATTATAGTACAAGAGATTTTTTTTTTTAAAAGGTAGTCATCAATATTCCCCCCTCTCCCTTTTCAATTTTTAATTTAGCATAAGTATCTAAAAGCAAGGACATGAACAAGAAGAAAAAGAAAAGAAAAGCAGGGAAGATAAGCAAAGCAAGTTAGAACAGAAAAGCCATCATATTTTATATGCATCTCTCAATTCTGGATATACACAGAAATGTAAGATCGACATAACTTGTCACATTTTATCACTATTTTTTGAAAAAGAAAAATAGGTTAGGTATTTTCCCCTTTGTTGGCAGGCCAACAAGAACAGCTGCCAGTAAATGCCTCTGCTATTGGGTACCTGGACTGCTCTCTACCAACAGCTGCGTTACACAGAGCAGCAGAAATCAGCTACATGGGTTGTACTTGCTGCAGCTGGCACCTGCAGCATTAACTCTTGCTGCAGAGGGCACATGGCTCTCTCATAATCCACTTTTCAACCCCCAAGGCACGCGGGACCAATTCGGCAGCCAGTCTTATCACCCTGCTCCACAGCACATAACCTCCACCGTACATTTCAAGGTCACACCTACTGCATTATCAACACCCAACGGATCAAAAACTGCAGAACGGATCAGCAAGGAATTTTTACATTTATGCCCTTACCTACGAAGTTGCACTTGCATCATACTTTCAAGAAAGATGAAAAATAAATCAAATGTTTCGTTTTTGAGGTTTCTTAGATCTACCTACACAGAGAGAAAGCAGTTCTGGGGAGGCAAGGCAGGCAGGCATTTTTAGATAATCAATCGTGCATACTGAAGTCCATTCAGAACAGAGAATTGTCAGAGAAAGATTGTTTATCAGACTGAATGAAAAAAAAGTCGACCACAACAGTCTTTGAATATAACCAGAAAAACAGAAATGCATCACATAAGAAATAGTTAATTAGGTTTGCATTTTTCAATAAGATTCTTGAAACACACTTCCTGAATGTTAAGTTTCCATCCACACTGAAAATTTTACTTCACTATCAGGAATGGATCCAAATAAATTATTTCAATGAAATAACTAAAATTTGACCATCTGAACAGCTGTAAAAAATTTACTTGTAAAACTGGTTAAGTATTACACTCTTACTGAAACTTTGCACAACAAGACCAAGATTTTGAAGTGTTTTTTTCCCCCTTCTGAAACATGCATAAGCAAATCAAATAAGCTTAGCAACACATGCATTTAGCTCTCAGAAGGCAGTGGGATCCAGGCATTCCGTACGAATTGCCAGGAAACATGAGTTTTATCAGCAAAACATAAACACAAATTGAATACTGTGGAATATTAGAATAGTAAGTGCTGCATATGAAAACATTTTAAGTTCTAGACTATTTTAAATTTTCTATTAATTTATAAAAAAAGATCCTCATATTGCAGAAATAGTTACTGAAGCTTAAAAAAAAAAAGGAAAAGAAATGCATCAGCTTTTGAGGTAAACCGATTCCCTGTCTATGGCAACAATATTGTCACATAGAGCAACTTGAATAATGGCTACGTTTGGGAGTGAAACCACTAAAACTGAATAAACAGGAACATAGTTGAGAATCAAACAGCATATATATGCTGTTTCAGCAGTTCAATATATACACCAATTTGGGCATACTATTTGAACATTTTGTAAAATTTGGTTTTCTTTTCTCTTCAGGACTAAGAGCCTGTTCTTAAGAGTGTACATGTATATATGTGAAGGTATCAACATTTAAATATATGTTTTAAAAGCTTTTGTATTTCTTTTTCATAAATTTTAATACTATGTTAAAAAATGAGGCAGCTAGTTCCAGTTGAGAGCCAACCACTCTTGAAGATCACAAAGATATTGAAGCCCTTACTAAAAGCAATGAAAATTCTTAAGTATTTTAACATATATTTGTCCAAGTAAAACTGAGAGGTTTTTTCCCCAAATAAATATTCATCTTTCAAAACTGCTTCCCCACTTGCACTCTGCCACTCGCAGCTCACTGCTTACAATTCTTCCACCACGATTAAAGACGAGACAAAAACTCAAGAACCGTATTGTTCTACTCCGAGATGATCACTATCTGTAACACACAAGTTAAAATGCTGCAGATTACTCCTTTTTAAGTTCCAGTCACTCAGTCTATAAAAAGCATTGTCATTACAGCACATATGGGCTGTAGCACATAAGGACCCTGAAGCAAGAAAACATGATGCATAATATTATACTATGTCCGGGAGATGCTTCTGGTGAGACCATGGGGTTTGGCAATCAAAACATGAAAACTTTACTGCAAGAGTTCCTCACACAGAGTGTGTTATCACTAAACAAAATAAGGAACACTTCTACCACATTCCTACATAGTCACTGGGTAGAGAGTATAGTTGCAGCTTTATGGAAGATCATTTGTTAAGGTAATTTCAGTGTTTAAAATCCATTTTAAATAACAACCGTGTTTAGCACTCAATCTTTGTGAAATACTACGTTGACTGATAAATTCTTCAACAGTTTAGTGTTATCTTTTCCTCGACACCTAGGAAAAAAGCTTGCAATGGCGCAGTACTACTGTCCCAGTAAACACTAACGCATGACTGACACTAAGTTTCTGAGAAAAGCACAATTCTATGAAAATAACCATTGCCTCAAACTCCTTATAAGTGACCTTCAGCATCAAACATCATTTTACAGCTTTTGACAGATTCCAAAAAGTTGTTAAGACACAAAAAAAAGAGGCAGCACTTGAGAAAATACTAACAGGAAACCAACAGCCATATTGATGTTGACAGGAGTTATGAAACGGAATATAAATGAACACTGGGACGCTGCACTACCCAAGTTGTCCTCACTACTTTGAAACAATACCCTCCATTAAGTAAGGAAAAGTCTCAAGACTTTTAATTAGGTCAAAGATGAAGCAAAATTCAGTCTCCAGACATATTTTCTAAAATACTGTTTGGTCCTCACCTATCAAACTAGGACTCAGAAGACACCTTTATTATAAGGAACTGTGCTATTAACACCATTTCTACAAGATACCACAGTAAAAGGTTATACATATCAATAAAAATAGTATGTATAACTAAATTTAAGAGCACTGAAGTAGACCTTTCTTCCAGGTACATAAGCTGGTGTTATATGACACATTGCTTCTCCCAGTGAACCCTGACTAATTAATCTGATTTCATAGCATGTCTTTAAGATGTTAATTCACTTTCAGAAGAAAGGTGTTCACCATGCCCCATTTTCACAGATGATGATAACATGCAGGAGTTTTAAGCCTTGGTTTAATAAGGCTGTAATACCACCACCCAATTTTACCATTAAAAAAATAAAAATAAATCAGAACTAAAGCACATCAAAAGAAAAATCAATTACTCCTCAGTATTTTCTTTTTTCTACAGCCATTTCCACGACAGTATATCAGCTTCTAAAGCTACTACAGCCTAGCTCAGGTTTAAATTTAAGTAACATAATTAATCCACCAACATTTCCTCTCACTTTTCTAGGCGCTGCTTCTTTAACCACAGTCCACTAAGAATTACAGTCATCATACTGACAGTGATGCTCCAGCTGAAACAAAACAAATTCTTTTCCTCCAAAGTGTGAAAGTAAAGCACAATGAAAAATTAAGAATTAATGTAAGTTCACAGGTAAATATAGAAGCAGCTACTGAATATTTTAAAACAAGCAGAAACACGAATAACCAATATATAAAGGTAAGGAATTTACTGCAACAACATACAAATCCTTTGGTCATTATTCCATCACAGATCATCCTAGAATATATTCTAAAAATTATTTGTGAGACTACAAACATAAGACAGATCTTTACACAAGTACACATCTCATCCAATATTGGTATATGATACAGCTAAGGCAATGTAAGTGTCATGAAAGCATTACAGTATTAAGACATATTGAAAACTGCAAATGTCACATCTAGGTTTAGTTTACATTTCATAATCAGCCCAAATTTGTTTTAATTATTAAATGAGCTCTTAGCATACACTTCTATTGTCACTAGAAATACACAACCGAAAGAGAAATGCAGGAACGTAAAAAGAATAATTCTGTGTCCCTGTCCCATACAGTTTTTACCCAATATGTTTTGTCCTTCCGCAAATTAAGAGGGGATTGTTTTGTTCTAACTTCAGGCTGTTCAGTTTAGATGAACAAGAATATCAAAACACTGGGAATTACGAGAAGTGTTTTAAGTTGCACCTTTACTTTGAAAAGTAGTTACAAAGCTGAGAGACAAGCTAGTTATATCAACTGATTTGTACTAACTGACCAATTGCACGCTCTTAATACACAAGAATTACGGACTTTCTCAAAATCTTTTTCCACTGTAGGTTCAACTAACCTGACCGAGATTACTTTCCAGGACAAACTATAACAACTTAACTGATACCGTTTAACTTATTAACATTTCTGAGCTCCTGAAGTCTATCAAAACAAAAATATATTCATACATAGTGGATCAAAGAAAGAATGGGTGCACTAGCAAGCATGAGAAGTCTTCACAATATCTGTAACTTTCACAGAGTTAATTTCTTCAGTGTTAAAATAATATCTGCTTACTATCACACCTCTTCTGCCACCTCCACCAAATCTGACTTCTGAGTTACAAACTCAGATTTTTGTTGAGCTTTCTGTCATTTTTCCTTGGACTTCTAGCCACCAGATTTTGCTCTGTATGACAAATGGATCTCAACCTCTTTCTACCCTTCTTTCGGCAACAACACCTGTCTCTGTCGTGAACGCCACAAAACTATGTGTCACACTCAACGTGATCATCTCTATGTACCCAGGTCTTGAAGATTTAAACTGCAGAACACTTAAGATTTTTCTAATCTACCCACGTAACTGGAAACTGATGCTGGTTTTATATGCATTGCTATTACTATAACGTGCTCTGCCTAGCCTTGAGCAATGAAATCTTACCTCACAAAGGTACACATTCATTACACTTTTAGAATATTGCTGCTAAAAATCACTTCCCTTGTACATAACTCTCCTTTCTATACACCCATCTAGCAGTTGCTTGTCTGCCTAGTGCTGCAATAAACTAAAGCACCCAGGGTTGCTACCGGGACACTCATTACTTACTCTCACACTGCCAATCAAGACGCCATCATCCTTCTCCCAACTGACTTACGTCAGTTCCCACCCTGCTGTCCTTATCTTTCGAGAAGCTACAGAAACATCTACTAAATCACTTAATTTTTGTTCTTAAGGTTCCTTTGCTGAGCTCCATAAACAAGAATTTCAACAGCACTTAGACTGCCCATAATCTATCTGCTGATCAATGCTGGCTTAAAGTCACCTTGTCTCAACTTGTATGTAGGACAAAAGTATTTTGAGCCACAGAAACCGTTTTAAATTGGTGATATTAGATTCAAACACCTACCCACAATGGAACTTCCAGTCCATTGCTGAATTTTTTATGTCTGTTAATACATATACTGTAACATGTCATGACTTTAAAAATTTTAAGTTTTTAAAGTAACCATACTAAGCTTTTTTCCCCTCACTTTCCCATTTGTGCCAACTCTCCATTCTTCTCCATGTTCTGCTTTCCCCTAGCAGGTTGTACAGCATGTTTTCCTACAGTGACGTCATCCTTTAGATCACAGAATGGTTAGAGCTGGAAGGGACCTTAAAGATCACCTAGTTCCAAGTCCCCTGCCATAGGCAGGGACACCTCCCACTAGACCAAATCTGTTACTCAAAGCTCCATCCAACCTGGCCTTGAACACTTCCAGGGATGGGGCATACACAACTTCTCTGGGCAACCTGTTCCAGTGCCTCACCACCCTCACAGTAAAGGATTTCTTCCTAATATCTAATCTGAATCTACCCTCTTTTGGTTGGAAGCCATTACGCCTCCATCCTATCACTCCACTCCCTGATAAAAAGTCCCTCCTCATCTTTCCTGTAGGCCCCCTTTAACTACTAGAAGGCCATGATAAGGTCTCCCCAGAGCCTTCTCTTCTCCAGGCTGAACAACTCCAGCTTTCTCAGCCTGCCTTCATAGGAGAAGTGCTCTGGATTCGCTCCAACAGGTCCATGTCATTCTTTTGTTGATGGCCCCAGAGCTGGACGCAGTACTCCACGTGGGGTCTCACCAGAGCACAGTAAGGGGGCAGAACCACCTCCCTTGACCTGCTGGCCATGCTTCTTTTGATGCAGCCCAGGATACGGTTGGCTTTCTGGGCTGCGAGTACTGGGTCACGTTGAGCTGCTCATCAACCAACACCCCCTAGTCCTTCTCCTCAGGGCTGCTCTCAATCCATTCTCCATCCAGCCTGTATTTGTGCTTGGGATTTTCCCAACCCAGGTGCAGGACCTTGCACTTGGCCTTGAACCTCATAAGGTTGGCATGGACCCGCCTCTCAAGCCTGTCAAGGTCCCTCTGGATGGCAGCTCTTCCCTCCAGCATGTTGACCACACCGCATAACTTGCTGTCATCGGCAATCCCACTGTCCATGTCACCAGCAAAGATGTTAAGTAGCGCCACACTTTTTGTCTTAGAATCACATTTCCTCTACATCATCTTCATTTTCTTCTTTGGAGATTACCTTATTATATACATTTTCTTATACATCTTGTATCGTTTCTCTTTTCATTCAGATGCAAGTTGAAAACTTTATCAAGCATTCTCAGAAGTTAAGAGTCATTGACGCAAACAGTCAAACATTTCCCTCATAGGAAATGGAAGATTGTTGGATTTCTTGCAAGATAATATCCCTGGTCTTATGGTTTATGTTGTGAGTCAACATTCAGATAAAAAGCTCCTGATTTTATTTGACACTGTCTTCTCTCCTCTTAGCTGAAGGAAGTTTTAAAATAATTTTTGCATTGCAAATGCTCTTAAGAAGTGAAGAATCAGCAAAAAAATGGTCTTTTGACAGTTTCTTCTTTTCTTAAATGTTTAGGAATCCACAGAGCTAGAAGGAGAAAAAGAACATCCCAATTCCAGCTTTCTTGCTAGTATCAAGGTGGTTCACCAAAATGACACTATCCCACAGGCTGACTGTGGGCTCCATCTCCAATGCCTACGTCCTTGGTTAACCTCCATGTCTCTTGCAGTTTTCACAGGTACTCAAAACTCATGAGAACTGGGATGGTGTCAGCACTGTTCAAGCTGAATAGAAAGATTGATACCTGACAGTTTCAAATATGAGTTAGCACTGTGGGACCTGACACAGCTACAAGCATTAAAGACAGTGGTGCTGTCTGTTGCAGATTTATGAAAATACTATATCCATTGGTATTTGATTCATGTTCAGACCACTGTCACCGCTAGCAGGTGGAGGACCTGGACTGCTTAAAAAAAAAATAAACTCACGAAAAAGCATATGCAGATGTCGATGCTACCTGTAGATGGTATTTCAAACCCTGGTATCTACCTTAAAATATAATTTAAAACAAGTCACAAACTACACCTGACAAATCATTAACTGCATTACAGTGATAGTCAATGCAGTTCCAACGACACGTTGTATCTGACACACAACAAACACATTCATTTGATTTCTCTGGGTTATGAATAGATATATATGAGCTCTAAACACCAAAAGACAAAATAATATCCTCCCATTCCCAGCACAGAAACAATGGTTCTATAGCCAATGACCTCAAAGTACCACCGCTCTTTCAAAGGCAAGACTTTACTGTTGTGATTATACACCTGAAAAACACAGCTGCCATTTCTACGTTGGTTTCCTGAAGAACTGCATTATGACCAGCTTTCAAATATAACTCATTAAGGGCTCACCAAGGCTGTCTACTGACCCATAAAGATAGCAGCATTGATATATTTTTCACAAGGTCCTTCAGGTGGCGAATGTAGAAAAAATTAGAGTAATAAAACATAGAAGCAAAACCAGTAGTTTCTAAGAAACAGTTCTAACTAGTTTAAATGATGTGGCTAATAAAACTGAAGTTTTGCTGAACAATTGAGCTTCCAAATAGTCTTGTAGGTTCTTAAACAGTCTCCGTACGAAAAAAATTTCCATTCCTCCCTTCACTTCTAGGATTCACCTAATAACTGTTAAGCTTCTGAAACAAAGCTAAACTACCTGCATAGGCAGGAGCCTAGAATTAATACTTTCTGTAAGAAACATCACTTGAAATACAGACAACACATACTTGCATCATGTTCAAAAAGCTGCATTTCATCAGACATCTTTGAGCTCTAATATGGCAAATTACAAACATCCATATTAAATCATGGAGAGCTCCCAAAAGCTGCTCACTTGGCTTACCATTTAGGATGGGTTCTACTTCATAATTTCGAGCTTGCACCAACAAAAATATTTAAGGCTGTATGCAAAAAAAGTATAATAGCATTACTTAGGTCTTTGTAGGAAGAACACATCCAACACAAGTATAGAACCAAAAATTGTTGGGAGAAAAAAGTGGACCTCACTGCATGTTTCTCCAAAATCCAATTTTATAGGAAGTTGAGCATACTTTGTTGTATCTTCTCTCCTATGTCTAATGCAAAGTTTCAACACACAGCTAATCTGCAATTTGATAAAGGTCTATTAGTTCACAGCAAGAGGAACCCTGCTACTAGTTTTGGGATGAGGTAGATATGCTGGAGATTTTAACAGTCATTTGAAAACCAAGACACCAATTATCAATTTATGAATCATAAAACTACTAAATCTAATGAAGTAATTCCTATTTATTCCTTGCAGGTAATGTATAAAGGCCAAGATCAAACAATATGCTGAACTTAAAGGCACTTCTTCATAAAAATCAAACACACAGAGAAATGCCCACACCTGGGAAAAAAGATAGATAAGTTTCTTCATTTAAGAAATCCTTAGTGATAAACCTTCTGGATAACAAAGAGACCAATTTGAAGAAGATACCATTATTCACCCTTTCAAGGGAGGATTAAACTGCATTTTGAAAATAGGAATCTCAACAATTTTACTCCCTAGCAGTACTATACAATATGCTGAGCATCACACATTTAGAATTCCTAGACTACTTCCAGATTTGCAGTACTGAGAGAAAGCCAATGGCACAACACAACAAAAAGCAGAGAGGAAACCTCATCAAGTGTTCCTTAACTGGCGCCATAAAAAAAAATACACAACACAAAACCAAACAACCAAAACCAACAGGTTCCTTAGATACCTTGAACAATTGATGACTCCAACAGACTCAAGAAATAAGTAACTCATAGGGCAATTTCTTATGAACGCAAGCTGCATGTAATGCATGTGAGGAATGCAGAATTGGGACCTTACTTGCCACCTGTCATATTCCAGTTAGTTCTGCACAACACTATTGTGTATGTAACAGAGCAGTATGTGCTAAGGACAGAACAACATGTTTAATATTAGACTGTGGCAGGTACACAGTGAAGTTATTATTCCATTATTACTAAGAAAGTTTTTTTAATTTGTCTCACTCCCCCCACTCTACCTCTGAACATCCTTTCTGTAAATAAGATTTAAGTACACAAGTACACCATCACTATGAAGTGCTATTTTAAGTCAATCAAAGTCTATTTTTCATCATATAGTCAACAGCAGTATAGTGCATATTAATTATTTAGAACCTATGTGCAATTACAGCAGCTCAAGCTTGCGTGGAATGCATTACTCCTCAGACAAAAAGCAAGGACGGGTATGGGCACCCTTTTCTTTAAGACTGACTTACACTGTTGTGTTAATGCCCTTCCTACCTGATGACTACTTAACGCACAAATCCAGACATGATGTACGCAGGGATTATGAACATAATCTTGCAGCCTGAAGATAATCACAGCAGCATCATTCAAGGACCTTCTGTTGCTATCCCTTTTGCAGGCTGAAACCAGCATCAAGACCACATACGACCACGGGAGCAAACCCACCCACCCCCACCCCCTTGGAAACGCCTTGGGGCGCACGCGCGTCTTTACTCACCCACGTTCGCGACACGCAGCCCACGGTACGGAGGGACCCGCCGACCCCCGCC
>VWZL01001554.1:45417-186668 GCA_013396915.1 Stercorarius parasiticus
GCTCCCCCCGCCTGCCCGCTCTCCCAGCGCTGCGGCGACGCGGCAGCCGCCTCCCGCTTGCAAGCCCTCCAAAAGCGGCGGCGCCCGCCTCGCTCCTCAGGGCGCAGGCGCTGAGGGTGTCGCGCATGCGCGGGGGGGCGGGCAGGAGGTGAGGCGGTTAACGGCCGCGTGTACCGGGGCGGCTTCTGTGGCCGCGGTGTCTGGGGTGTGGGGGTGGTACTGGGTTTCCTTCTCGGAGGAGGAGGAGGCCCCGGCCCCGGCCCCGAGCCGCCCTTATGCGACCTCTGCCCAGGGACGCCATCCCCCCGGCACCGGGGAAGGCACGGCGGGCCCCTGCGGGAAGGAGGCGGGCGCCGATGGCTGGGGTGGGAGGAAATTGGCGTGCGGAGCTTGCTTCATTTTATTTCCCCGCTTCAGGTTTTCTTTTCCCCGTCGGTGTGGCTTCTTTGCCCCCGCACGCCTCTTGTGGGCACAGCACGGGTGGGTGGCCTCTGCTTTCCGCAGCTTTGAAGCTTCTGGCAAAACCCGCTTGGGGATTTTCATGGGTGGGATGTGGGACCTGGGGCTGCAGGTGTGAAGTAATGAAGTCCTCCTCTGATAGCACGGCTTTCCCTTTTCGGAGAAGTGTTGGGGTTTTTTTGTTTGGGGTTTTTTTTTTTTGGTGGTGGTGTGGTGTTGTGTGGTTTTTTTAAGTATTTTTGTCAGTGGCCAAGGTCACTAGCACAGAGATTGAAGTTCCTCGTTTGTATGGTGGTGACTTTGTGACCTCCTCCATGCAAGTCTGGGGAGATAGGTTTTAAAGGAATTTATTCCTTAACTCTTGATACCTGCTTCCATGAGCAGCAATGTGAACTTGCCTGTGAAGCTGACAGCAAAAATCGGTATTTTGCAAGTTTGGCTTGAATACAGGCTAGTCTGGCAGGTGTTGCCAAGCACAGGATGGGTGAGAAAGTACACTTACATAAATGTATCTGTTCCAACCCAAAATGACCAAGTACCTGGACACCGAAAATACACTTGCATTGTTTTCACTCCCCTTTGCAGGAAGAGGTTTTCTTTGGTGCACTTAAATTTAGGGGAAGACAAAGGCTATTACCTACAACCTGGTCTTGCTTCCTGCCAGTTCGGATGGTGCTACAGCTGCTCTTGTGAAAATTTAAGGATCAAACTCCACCACCCCCCGCACCGCCCCAGTGTACAAAAGAATGGGACCACACTCTACTTTTATTAGCAACACCTCTTCCCTGTCAAGAAAAACATCTGTCTTCCTGTGAATCAAGTAGCAATATTTCTGTACGTGTCTTGTGGGAATTGCTACCACCGCCTCGGGAAACAGTGTGTACCAAAAACTTCTCGAGACAACGCTTTTTGAAAAGCAAGGATTGTCTAATGCCCGGAGGCTTCTGAAATCTGTCAGGTGTGAATCGGGCCCTTTGGCTGATTCCCAGTCTCTCCGTCTTAGTGAGCAGAGCTGGGTACTCAGAGGGGTGTTTAAAGAGAACATGCCTTCTGTTACAACGCATGTCTCCAAAACAGCATGATCTACGCAGCCTAGAAATCCTCGAGGGCTTGTAGGAAGTCAGCACAGCATGAATCAGGAATGACGTGTTCTCCCATGTATTTGCAGGTTATTTGTGAAATTTGGACTCCAGAAATTCAAGCAGCCTTGCTGAAAGGGAGCTGTAGGTTGCAGTTTCACCGCCTTTATTCTTGCAAAGATAGACACTGCATTCCAGATGAAAAAAAATTACTTTTCTAAGGTTATTTCCCATGTAGGATTCTGTAGGTAGGGATTCATGATGGAGTGGTTTATAATGTCCTTTCCCTTATTCATATGTAATCAATTGGATCAAGAAGCCCTGAATCTTCTTACGGATTCCCTGAGATTTCATCATAGAAGAGGCTAACTCCTGCCTCCAAGTACCATTTCTGAGGAGCAGCAAAGACCCAAGTCCTTTGTGAAACACCTACGCCATTTCTCCAAAGCTAGACTCTTATTTCCTAGCCTCTGGGTTTGAATAATAGCATAGCAGGGCTATGTGCTCTCTGCAGGTTTTTGGTCCCATGCGCATGGAGGTAGAATTCTTTTGAGATCTGTTTAGCACCCAGTTGCTCCAGACCTTGCTTAGGACTGGAACTGATAATCTGTTTTCTGTAACAAATGCTTTTGTAACTATCCGGTAGATGGCTATTAATTTTGAAACTCAAGACATGAATAGCTAAATTAACTCTCTAGAAACACGGCTATAAATCTATGGAAAAAAAAAAGTCAGAATTAAACTGCATTTCCGCTGCTCGACTAGAGAAGCAATGCATTTGAACACCAGTAATGAAGCAGTATGACATCTGCAGTTTTACTTCCAACAGCTGAGCAGCAGCAGTTTTATAGCGCCCGTGCTGTTGTGAACTAACTGCACTGGAACCGCATTTTTCTGCAGAACTGGATTTGAAATCAACAGGGCTGTAATTCTCCCTGGCTGCTGTGTAACGGCAGATGAGGTCTCGTGGTGGGTTGCAGTTAGTTTGATTCGCACGGAGGATATGGTACTGCTGATTCAGCTTGCTAAAAATGGCCAGGGGAGTGAGGAAACGACGGCAAACAGAGCTACATGGATGACTCGTACTTGCTAATCAAAGCTTGTATTTACTTCCCAGTCTACCAACACCCTAAACCTCTTTCTTGTTTGTTTGTTGTTTGTTTTTTTTTAAATTCTTGGTAGCTTACTAGCATGATGGACAGTCATCAGACAGTGATTTCAGCAGAGGGGCCAGTCAGTGGCCAGCTTTCCACTTGCCCCCACAGCTGGCTGCAGTGCAGTATTGAATAACCCATGCTACTGTGGCCTCCGTTGCCTCTCTCTTATGAAAAGAGATTGAGGCAACTAGTTTGCAATTACTTAAGGACAATAAAGTTACTGATAGCGAGCAAGAATTGTACTTCTAATAAATTAACTGGCCTAAAATTTCCAAGACCTTTACTCTGGTTTCCCAGAAGTTGTTAGCCAGATAAAAGGCAAAGTGGCTACAATATTCATATCCTGTAAGAGATACAGATTTGTGGTGGCTTTACAGCCCCTTTGCAGGACACTGCTGTTGTACTTCAAGATGGCCCGTGCCTTTGAATATTCAATTGCTCTGCCCTTTGACGGGGAGAAGTCCTGCAAGTCACCACCTTCACATACTGGTCCCTGAGTCAAATATTGTTTTTCATTGTTTTTCATCTGTAAGTCTAATTGGAATTTAGCCCTACTATGAACTCCATGAGCTGGAGAGGATGGCAAACGTTGAAGTAGCAGGCAATAAATTATTACAGAAAAGTATATGGATTTATCTAAAGCATCAGAGAGAAAAGAGTTAAAAACAAGAACAGACGTCTAGTCATATTTTCTTTAATATCATTTTTGTACTCTGTAAATTAGGTCCTACTTGTCCCAGGGCCCTTCTCCACTGTGTCTGGATGAGGCAATCTAACCCCTTACTTCTGTCTCAGAGTGCCCTAAATCTGATTTTGCTGGGTTTCTTTTTACCTATCTTGTTCCAAAACTCAACCTCTGTCCTGGAACACCTCAATATGCCTGGTATAATTTACAGTTTTTAAGATGGAGATGAAATTTCAGCAGTGGATTTAGAATATTTGATCATCAGCAATTAAGTCAAAATCACTGCTTGTTTAAGTAGAAAGACGTAAAATCCTTCAGCATGGAATTAACTTTTTTCCTCTCTCTTGCAGAAAGTGTGACTGTGTGTGTATATAAAGTGTTGAAAATACTAGTTAAAATCGTAGGGACATCTCCCAGACTTTTTCAATCTCAGACACAAACCTGCAGAATCCTTCTGTAATTTTGAATTCCTTTTGAGGATTTGCTATTCTAGTTAAATGCCAGGTGTGGTCCCACTGTTGGTTATGAAGAGGTGTTACGATCCAGGGTACCGCCATCTTTTCCACACCAGCTGTCAGAGTGGTCTTAACGGGTGTCAGTCACTGCCAGTAATGGCTAGTGAATACAGAAATGTGAGTGTCTTCCCTTTTTGAATATATTGTATTTGTTAAGAAAAAAAATTATTACGTTCACAAGTACATTTCTAAGGAAACGTACTTTTTAAGTAGCTAAAGGCACTTATTCTTGGGCTTTGTGCCTCACACTGTACCTCTGAGTGTTGCAGCCATGAAGGTGCCTGCCTATTGTGTCTTATCACTTAAATATTTATGAGTGGTGAGCTTTACATCTGTTATCATCATGCATTTTCCATCCAGCACAGCAACTAAGTAATACTACAAAGCCAAGCTGATTTTCAGAGCTGCCTCTCCACATTTTCCTATTAATATGCATTGTCATTTTAAGGGCTAAATCCTGCCTAAGGACACACATGAAATGACTATTGAAATTACTTGTTTGTTCTGTCAATAGACAAGGAGTAGGCATACATATCCTGGTAAAACAAAACAGGCTCAATGAGCCTCTTCATCCAAAGTGTTCCAAGGATACTGACATTGAGTCTTTTGACCCTTTCCTCTGATTAAAGAGCATTACAGTAATAAAAATTAGAAGAACAACCTCCATTTGTTGCAGTGGACTTTACTCCAGAATTAATTACTCCTTCCTCTCACAAGCTTTCTGTTTTCCCTGCGTATTTTTCGCAGGAAGCCTTTCATGTATGGAGAGATATCAGATGGAAAGTGATTGATCTCTCAGTCTTTCTCAGTCAGAGCAGGTAAATTTATTGGAAAGGCAAAAAGGAAAGTGAAAGATGAGACAGGGCAAGTAAGAGCAATTTCATATGCTTTTTCCTATTATGATTATATTTTATAATGTTTATTTTTATCCACACTTATTGTTGCTCTGGACCCAATACACAGTCAGTCATATAATGGGATAAATTCATGTGCACACAGAGTTATTTTTGCTGAAGCATATGAAGGTGCATAATTTTTGCTATATAAAGAATGCTAAATGACAGAGCTTTTTAGTGTTGGGGTTTTTTTTCCCAGAATGTGCTAATGGCCAAACATATGCACACATTTCCGGAGAAAACAAAGGAATACACAAGTATGAAATACTAACAGCTGCTCTGTTCAGGCGGCAGCCACATGCTAGCCTGTTTTCTGAAAATTAACTGGAAAAACTTCCACACAAAATAATCATCCTACTTGAATTTTTAAGAGCCAATTTAAAATGTTTTACTTTCAGAGGAATGACTTCCTACAGAGTTAAGATCTACATTTGGTTGTAAAAATACCTGCTCTGTATTGCCAGAGAGGGTGAAATGTAGAGCCCAAAGTGACTGTCAGAAATCCACTAGTTCTAGCCCAGTCCATTCTGGGGAGTCAGAACAAATTCATCTTTGTCTAAATGTCCGTAAAATCTTTTTAGTATGGAGAGTCTGCAAATTAATTTTCCCTCTTCTTGCTCCAATCACCAATGAGAACAATTGATTGCACCTTTATTACAGAAGCAGGGGGGTAATAGCAAATTCAAATAGGTACGCTTAATGGTTTCGTGTATGGAGAGTGAGGTAGTCTGTCTTGCCTCACCTGGAAAATACAAACATTATTTGTTCCACGCCATACCCTTGTTTCTACGTTATGGGATCTTGATTGGTGCCCTATTAGTTTTCACTTTTTAGAACAAATAAGAACCTATTCACTTTGACCTTTCACAAGCAGGCCATAAATTTTAAGACACTGATCATTTTTGCTGATCTGCTTTGGAGGGTCCATCCAGTTTTCCTGCAGTTTTCAATTGTGCATGAAGCCATTTCACAGACCAGATGCATTTGTGGAGGATTTTCCTCTATATAGTCCTCTATATACATGTACATATATATAATTGTATGCGTAGCATTCACCAATAAATTATTTACCCAGTTGCTGGGGATACGCATTTGTACTTTAAAGCTTATGATGAAAACTGACTAGTCAGCAAGGCCATAGATAACCTGTGGCAAACATATCAGCCTTAATAAACACCCTGTGTGTTAGTGTTCCACTCCAATCCTTGTAATTTAAAATAACCAAAAATCCTTGCAGGATGTATTTTGAAATGTTTGGAATGTAATAAACATAGTATCTGGCTAAGGCTTATTTTCCTTTTACTAATTTAGCAGTAAATATTTTCTCACGGGTGTCAAGCAGCTTGATGCATAACGCTATTTGAAATGAGATCATTTAAAGATTACTTGTCAGCAACATTTGTACTTTTCTACTTCCATTTGGGACTTTTGGCATTATATATGTTTTATATTTAGCATCTTAACATTTCTCACTAGCTTATTCCTCAGTCCACTGCAAAAATAGAATGGCCTCTCTTGGGCTACAGAGGTTTTATTTTGGCCGTGTTAGACGTTGTGTTTGTTTTTCAGTTTTGAAATCTGCACTTCTTGTCCCCTTATTTTTCCTAGCCTGACAGCAGGGAGCATTTTGTTAAAAACTCTAGGGACAAAAAAGTCGGTAGACCCCATTGACAGCAGGTTTTTTGTGACACAAGTCACAAGTTTATGTAGACAGATTGTCTGGGTAATCATCTAGAGGAGACTGGGCAAGGCTGTGTGACCCAGCTTTACACTCTTCTCTTTGAAAGATATTCACAACTGCAAAGACCAGTAGTTGAGGTAAACAGAAAGGAAGGCATGAAAAAAAGACTTGTTGGGCTTATGGTTGGGCCGCCAGGAGCTCAGCTTGAGAGGCAGAGGGAGGTTATGAAGTAGCTGTGGCAGAACTCTGAATTTCCCTTTCCTGATATTAGTAAAACTGCAAAGAGTGGATTCTTGTGCAGATATCCCTTTTGTCCTGTTTTCACATTTTCTTATTGCTGTAGGCTTGTAGACGGGAGTACCACTTCAGGGTCTAAGAAAGCATTACCGCCTGATAGCCATATGTCACTCATAGATGAGGAAATGTTGTCTCACTTGTGTCTTTCAGCAAGCCACTTAAATTCTCCATGCATTGGTTCTCTTACCTATTGATGGGGTTGCAACGCACGATAATTTTGTGTGTTAACATTGGTGGCTATGCTACATCAAGGCATGCAGTAGTTTACGACTGCTTCAAACTAAAGCATCTTGACTTTGTGTAACTGGAATAGACCCCGCAGAATATGTTCATTTGAGCAGCTCTGTCAACAGTGTATATGCCTACAAAGATGGTGAGCTTCTTCTCTTGCATATGCACCATGTTAGCTACTAATATCTTTGTCCCTGATTTTTTCAGTTCCTTATGTTTTGGGAGTTTAATCATGTCTTCAGGAACGTAGTGCTCTGTTCTTTACTAAACTCTTCTCTGAGGCTTGCACACACAGACGTGGCAACTGGCTTTTAAAAGAAGCAGTATGATCTGCAGCACATATCATAAGACAGAAAAAAGCCTAAAAACCATATTGAGAGACAGATGCTACCCCAGATATCAAAGTTTTTATTTCTGGATACTAGCTTTTCATCTGTGAAACTTGTGCTTTGGTCTGAAGACTTTTGCTGCTCACTCAAGAAAATAATTAGTTGTACCATTTAATTTAGAGAACCATTTAATTTGTGAAGAAAGTCATTGTGTCTATTTGTATAGAACTAAAGTGAAGGGATCATCTTCTATTAAGGGTGTATTCAGACAGTATGTATATTTATACACACTCAGGTTACAACATTATTTAGAGGTAACAGCTAAATAGAGCCACGTGTTTAAGTAATCTTCATTCTATTCTTCTTTGCCTTAGTTTGTTCAACAGTCATAAACATTAGTTTATGTGAATGGACTGTCAGTTCATATGAATGGAAGATTCTTTGCATTTTGATGTGTAAAACTATAAAGCAGACATTGAAAATACATGTTTGTCATTTGGTAAGATTATTTTCTGTGTCTGGCAATTTAGAAGAGAATTTAAGAGACTGGAAGCTGATGCTTGACCAACTAGATTTTGAGCTGACAGTTCCATAATGAAATTAAGCAAAACCAGGAATGTATGTGCTGTCTCCTGGTACTTAATAAGCCGCATGTAGTTGACTGAGGTTCCTGTTCTCTAAACTATTAAATGATTTCTCTTTTTGCTTACCATTAAGTTTTCCCATTCTTCCACTCACTTCTGGAAACTTAGGCCATTTATTTGGAATAAATGGCCTGGTCTGTCCAAATTGGTTTATAAAATATTCCTATTTGGGCACTTGTTAATCAAGGTACGTGAACTGGGAAACACTCTTGAGAATTAAAGATTCCTCCAAGCAGTTACTACCAGAATCAGTTCCCACTATGGGAAGTGGCAGCATTTGCTCTGCAAGTGAAATGCTGCATTGCAGATAAGGAAGATGGCAAAGTAAAGAATCTGTGTGCATGTAATGGTAACTACAGAGGTGACTTACAAATCTTACCATGCAACAAGACTTTTACTAAAGTAACAGCAGAATAACAAAAGTAATAACCCTCCTGTTTTTTAAAGTGTATTTGTATTCTGAAAGTACTCCTGCCCTTAAACAGCACAGTGCTTTTTAAAACCACATATTGGGTGACTTATTCTGTACTGACTCACTATTTATTGTTCTACCAACAGCGTTTTGTGAGGCTGAGAGCTATGTACCAGGCAAGCATCTTAAATTGAGTTGCGTAATTTTAGCCATTATGAGTTACGCACAGCAATAACCAGAATAATACAGTGAGAAAAGCTATGCTTTGACTGCAGGCCATTTTTTCAGAGTTCCTCTTCCAGATATAGCACAAGGAGAAACCATCTTTTATTTTCTCAATGCACTTTCCCATTTTTCATTGCGGTAGCATTTTTCTCAAATGCTGTTTTCTATGGTAATTCATCCAGCAAGCAGTCCTCTCTTTTTCCTTCCATTCCTTTCATTTCAATAGCTCTTGCACTTACCCATTTTTAGAGGGGTTATAAGTACACAAGCACATGTAAATACACATTCTATCTCACATCTCTTTATTTTATTTGCCTTTCACTTGGGGTTCAGCCTATATTTTCTTCTTTGTTTCTCAACCTTCAAATCATACAAAGCATCCACAAAATAGTTCATATATGTTAGTTTCCTTGGTGTAAGGCAGAAACTAAGAAGAAATATATGAGCCCACCAATGTGTCTGGCTCATCACAAAAGCAATGAGTTCAACAGAGATTTCTTCCAGTGGTGGCACCAAGACACTGAAAACCAAGAAGGTGAAGCAACACCAGCAAATCCAGCGTCACAGATCCAAGCAGTGTCTTATTATCATGATGAGTCACAGCATCGTAACACGGAGATGCCAGGAGCTAACCACACTATGTTTGGGTAGCTCAATACTGAAAAGGATGAGTGGCAAAAGCATTCATAATGACAATTTTTCCCTGTAATTGGCGGCAGGAGATAATTCCCTGTGGCTTGTTCCTTTCTTCGCTGAGTCCTGCTGACAGCACTGCACGATGGCATTTCTATAGCTAGGTTGTAAGGTGATCTAATTATTCCAGAGGACTAAAGTATAATCAAGCACTGCATCCATCTTCAGGGAATTAGGTTTCTTGCTTGGAGCCTGAAGCTAAGTTGGCTGCTGCCATGTCCTCTTACGGCATATGTTTAAGATGATGTGTGGGTGTGTTTTTGTTTGGGGATAACTAACCCCCCTCCATTGATTATAGAAGGAGACCCTAGAGTAGATACCCAGTTTTTATACAACTGAAGCTGCGAGATGAGTAACGACACAGCTCCACAAATGCTGTGGGTCTTACTAAAGTCAGGTAGGTATTATCTAGCAAGTACCAGTGCTGCTGGCTGGTTCCATATGCACACAAGTCTGTATAGCCATTCTGTTTGCTTAAAATCAAGTAGGTCCACATATTTTTTAACTTTCTGTGGGTCCCAAATGAAAAATAATGAGTTCACCTTCCCTAATAGTAAAAGCTTTAACATTTTTGTCTGGATTTGGTGGTGGAATGTGCTCCCATAAGCACAGCTATGCCTGAAATGCAGGTGCATGTGACAGTGTTACAGTGCTTGTTGGTGCCAGCCAGGGTTTTGTGCATTGCTGCCACAGGACATTCACAAAAAACCTACATTAGTATTCCTCACTGAAACACAGGAGACTTCATTTTACCTATATGGAAAGCAAACTTGTGTTTTCAAACAGGTCTCCGGGCCTTAGTAAGTTTCTGAAAGCTGCAGTTATATTTTCAAACAGCTACTTGATGCAAATGCTTTCTGCCATTTGTTTGAATTTGTTATTGCTGGGAATGCCTACATATATTAACGCACACAAGTAAATCCAATGAAAATTTTGCACATTATACCCAAGAACCCTATTTCAAACACGCACAGGAATTCTCCAGCAGAGATCTTTATGTAGATATGAAACTTTTACCTCAACAAAAGCCTCGATCAGGCGGCTCGGTTATACAATGAGCAAATGCAAAGGGCCACATGCAGTAATCACTGCTGTGCAGATTGTGACGCCATTCCATTGAATCTAATCCCTGCTCGAGGCATGGTGGGCCCTTTGATCACACTCCAGCCCTTTCTTCTCCAACTTGCATGTGCCCTTGCTGAAGCCCGCCCTATTACTACACTCCGTTTCAGCGCACAGATAAATTAAGATGCGATGCTAAAGGCTGAAATGTAGGAATAGGCAACACAGTCTTTGGTTTTCACCAAACTAGAAATTTGTTGTGCTTTGTAAATAACTCTAAACTGTGTCTCTTGGTTGCAGCCCTGGGCAACTTCTGTTTTACCTGTCTAGAAAATTTGACTCTGTTACAGGAGAAATGAGGACACCTGTCCTAGGCGACAAAATGCTACCTATGGCTTCATTGCCAGGGGACTCTCTATGACTGAAAAGACAGGCAGAGGATATATGTCTTTACTTGACATGGTAAGATTTTATAATATGCCCTTCATAGGCCTGGGTTGGAAACTGTAGGGTAAATGTAAACTTCTTTATGGCTGCAGGGAGTAGAGAAGCCAGTATTTGCCTTGGGCAACTGCAGAGAGGCAAGGGTCAGCCATAGAAAATATCAGCAGTCAGAAACGAATCTCCAGAGCTCAGTTGCCTCACATCTGAGAGGAGGAACTAAGAACAAAACCTGCTTATAGCCCCCAGCTAAGCTGGGATGCAGCCACAGGTGTTTGGATTTGGGTCACTTGCATCGTGTCTTATGCAGAAAGAGGTTTCTACTAGAAATCGATGTGTCGGAGGAAGTTCATCCTAGTCAAAGTTATATGGAAGGGTTTAAACTCAGCTGTACAATTGTTCTTCCCAAATAAAAAGGAGGCCAGCGCTCAGTGCCTCTCAGAGATGCGTGTGTGAGAGGGCCCTCTGAGGGGAACAGAAGAATAGGCAGGAAGGGGCGTGGAAAGCTATCTCATGACTAATTGCTGTTTGCAGCTGCAGATAGACACGTGCTTAATTATTTGCTATATGCATGCAAATTTGGTTTGCTGTCACTAGAGTCCAGATGTTCCCTTCCATTATACTAAGTACAACAAACAAAAGGAAAAGGGTCAGAGAGCAAAATAAGAGGGGCCAGGAGTGGCAGCTTCGTGCTGTTTTCCTTTCTGTCGTATGCTAGACCTGGCCTACCATTTTCCTGAATGTGATTTGTGAGTTCACAGGATGAGAATCTGGTCAGCCAGAAGCTGTTCCCCCAGCTCCCCTCCCGGGGGAGGGGTGCAGGCAGCTGGCAGAGTTTGGATGCCTGGGATGCCATGCCATGCCGTGCCATGCCATGCCGGCAGGCAGGAGCTGCCCAGGAGCTCTGAGCGCTGAGTCTGGGGTCGGAAGGGAGCAGTGGCTGGGCTCCTTGACACCACCACGTAGCCTGAAATTGTTCAGTCAAGCTAACAGTCATCACAGTTTCTAACGAGCTTCTCTCCCACAGACATTTCCCTTGGCAGGGGTGAATCCTCTCAGTGCAGTCTTATGGCTTTCTTTTCCTTAGGTACCTTTCCTTCTTCAACTATAAAGTCATTTTCTTTCTATCCATCCTCTAGGCTCACATCTGTTCTTTAGGTAATTTTTTGTACTGATAAAAATATACAGTATTTTTTCACAGAAAGTGAATTGAAATATTCTTCATTTTGACTCTTTGTACCAAAGTCCTTTTCATAAGATCTGTACATTGTGTCCCCAACATTTAAAAACGTTAAGGTACACAAACACAACTAGATCCTTTTCTCCTGTCAGCCCAAATCCAGGAACAATAGAGCTATGTTGGTTTATACCGGTCATGCACCTGGCCTTTAGTCTGTTTGATGGCATTCAGTGTCTCTTTGGAAGATTTAACCTATTCATTCCATTTTAATTCAATAACACTGATGATCATTAGTGGCTTTGTGGTGTCTGTTTTGAATTAAATTTGTTCTGAGTATATACATCATGTTGATTCGTTGTATCTTTTGTGACAAATGCAATATACATAGATTGAGTGATCACGTGTCCTCTTTAAGTGGCTCAGCAGCGGGAACATGTCCTTCCTTTAGCATGGCAATATCAAGTTACAAGAATCTGACTAAATACAACTTATCAGTTCAAAATTTGGTCCTGCTTTTCTGCATGCAGGGATGATGAAATTCCCAGAAGGGTTTTTCTTTTTTTTTTAAGTGGGATGACTGCAGTTACTTCTGATTTCAAGCAGCGTGGGCAAGGGCTGAGCCTGGCTGGGCTCGTTGCGTGTTCAGGCTGGCTGGCTCATGGATGGTGGTCTGAGACCACTCCCCCGGCACTGCCCTCACTGCTGACACTCGTCAGGCAGAACGGTTTATCTGCGTGGTCTCTTTGCTTCCACGCCTAATGCTGATGCAAATACCCATTGCATTTGCGTAAAGTTTCCATTTATGTGTATTTGTGTGAAAAGGGTACTACATAACAAACAGATTTAATCTGCAATAACAATTCGCTATTAACCTTGGCAACATCTTAGAACGCATTTTTTATAAACTGTATGTAAGATTTTCTGCATGTTTTAATAAGGTGTGTGAGCGCTGTGAAGTGGCTAGATCTTTCCACTAAGCCGCTGAGCTTTGGATCACGCCTATGCGTTTTCTTGGAGAATTGCCCAGAGTACCTTTAGCTTCTTCACTACTTTGGTTATTGTCTCCAGGGGTAGGC
The DNA here is from genome assembly GCA_013396915.1 of Stercorarius parasiticus. Taxonomy (NCBI): domain Eukaryota; kingdom Metazoa; phylum Chordata; class Aves; order Charadriiformes; family Stercorariidae; genus Stercorarius; species Stercorarius parasiticus. Next base: position 58,480 of record VWZL01001554.1, read on the forward strand.
CATTACCTTTGATTTAACTGAGTACAGCAAAGGGAAAGTTAGAACTTTATTACTGATTTGACACTTTGTTCTCAGGTAAATTTTATTAGTTGAAACCCTTGCCTTAGCCAGAGGAATTGATACCCGGGTGTATTACTGACTCTCTAGGTTTGTACCATCCAGATAGTAATTCTAATCGGAAAGTAATAAGAAGGATCTAGAAGTAAGGTTTATGGCAGGTGCTGTTACCTAACAATATAAATCCTCTATTATGTTCATGCTGACAGATTTTAGCTTGTTATGTTATTAACACATTGTTAATTAAAACTGTGTCTGCAAGAGCTGGACACAGAGCCATTTATTTCTGTATCCTTTAAAATTATTTGCTTTGTTATGTCTTCAGGCTTCAAAAAACATCTGACCAGTTCTTTCTGGATTGAAATTCTAACAGTCTTTTTCCATATTAATTTCTACATTACTGACATTCCTATGAATGTGATTATTCATTCTTACCAGTGCATAGTCCTCCTGTGACAGGAATCTTAGACGCAGGCTCCCGCACAATAGAGAAATCTGTTGCTGTTCCCAGTTTAAATATAACTGAACAGAGACAAAAGATCATGATGTTAACTATCTATCTTTTTATTCTGTGTAATAATGCAGCAGCACTCAATCTTTATCAATGAGCAGGTGACATCTTAACAATGCAAATGCATCTCATGGAACATTTCACATATGCTTTACATCCAGAACAACCTGTAGGAAACAGAGTGACTGGCTGAGGTGCAAAGTAATGATAGGAGTGTGTTTAAAAAAAGTCTTATATATTTTGAATGCTATCAGCTGCAAACCAGGAGACACAGTACGGTATGAACAACAGGTCATAGTTTGGTTTCATTGCTACAGAGGATCCCCAAAATCGACAGAGAGAACGTAAAGACTCGTTGGTTATTTTGCGTGCAATTCTTTATACTCAGAGAATGCTTCATTGCAGCTCTGGTAAATGACCAGCCTCTTGCAGTTTTGAGATGTCTGGGCCAGCTGCACAAAGGAAGTTTATGCTAATGCCTTGCAGTCTTAATGCCCTCAGGAAGCTATAACGTTGTATTATGGCACTATCCCCTTTAATGTAAAGTAGATCCTTTTGCCAGGGACATCCATTTAATGTATTTTTAGAAAATACGGACAGATTTACAGAAGACTGGACCATTGTGCCCTAAATTTCCTTACATCATTAGAGAAAGATGCAGGAGTTTTTTTAAATGAGGAAACCACAAAGAGAATGATAAGAGGCAAAAAGCATGGCAAGAGTTCATTACAAAGCCATAATGCATTTGTAGCATTTTCAGTAAGACCGCATTTTCCAGGCTATTTTACGAGGGGCAAAAAGGAAGCAGAGGGGAGAAAAGAACCCAAATAATTCACAGAGGACTCCAGAAGAGGCAAAGCTACTTGCAGAAAGGAGAGCTAAAATGAAATGGCTCATGGGTGACCCCAAAGAAGTGGTTACAAACCTGGAGAAAGTTAGCTCACCCAATTCATTTTGCTGCCAATGGAGCGAAAGGTCAATGGCTCTGTGTTTTACGTGAAAGCTCCACAGCAACAAAAGCACAGACCTTCAAGCTCACATACGAGAAGACTGTTAAGAAGTTTTAATTGGAAGCTCTTGTTATTAGAAACTTAAGTTACAGTATCATTTATAAGCAGTGAAAAGGAAAAATGTTTTCCTTGTATATATATGCTTTTTTCTACTGTGAATATATATTTCCTTCTACAGTGCCCTGTGATCTATTTCATTTTATTTGCCTGCAATTCTCAGTGTTAAGCTTCCTAACTGTCTTTCATCTCCCATTAATCTGGCTGTGTTCTGTAGTTATAATAAATGGGAACTTACAGACCTTGGTGTCGTCCACCTCAGATAACATGATCCTATTAAATCTAATCCAAATTAGCTGGAGGAGAACCTTCTGCCCTTGATACTTATATGGATACTCAAAGAGAGAGATTTGTGGTTTAGTCTGGAGAGCAAATCTTCTGCTCTCCTTATGTAATTGATTTGGGATTCAAATGAGCTGTTATGGCAATCTAAACATGCTGTTAAAGAGCATGGGTTTTTTAGTCATGCACCCTCAGTGTATTGAACGCTATATTTGATCCTTTTTCATTAAACTTTCCAAAACTTTCCTTAGGAGCTTCAATTTCAAGAGGTGCAAACCATATAGCTAAATCTTGCCAGCAGACATTAACATATGCATTTCTTTGGTTATTACTTCTAATTTTGAGGTCAATGAAGCAAAATGCAAGCTGTAATACCTTTGCACCCTTCAACACAAGCAATAAGTAATAATGCAGGCTTAGGAAGGATGACTGGAATTGAGAGTTTTTTACAATTGAAAATATTAGTATTACTTAAACTTAAATAGCAAATAGTAAAGATGTCTAGACAATAAAAAAATTACATTATCCCTTTCCCGTGGGAATTATTAACTTCTATTCTAACAGAGGAATTGATAGATTTGGGCATCCACATGAAATGCTATAGCCAAAGAAGGTAAATAATCCATGGAAGTTACTGTCAAATGGCAACACTCAGATGATGAAAGACTTGGAACTACTACTTATAAGAATAAAAAAACCCCACGACATGGTGTTTACCCAAGGCTTACATTGCTATTTATTCTCATAACATTTGATCTTACTACGAGATTTAATCACTTCTGGTCTGCTATAAAATGTATCGGGGAGAATTGTTTATTTTGACTTTAACAAAGATCTTTCCCGGTGAACCTGAAGAGAAGGAATCTTTACAATTGAAATTGTGTCTACCATTCATGACTTGAAATACTTGAAAATTCAGGCTCTTGCTTTCCAGAAGCTGTTTCCCATATGAGAAAATTCAGAATATTCTAAGCACAGAACAAACAATGCATGAAATACAGGTCAGTGTCTATGTGGATTTCTTCAATAATAAGAATTCTTCATCAGACTAATCTAAACAGGACAACTTATTTCTTCGTGTAAAGATTATCCACTGGCTCCTCAAGAGCAAAAAGCTTTTTACTAAGTGTTCATCAACCTGGTATAGATTTATCTATGTTGAAGAACAAACCCTGCAACCCTAGTTGGCTTTTATTGATTGTCCCAACAATGTGTGACATCCTCACTCTGTGGAAGCAATACAACTGAAGAAACTGAGGCGTAAAAAACAACTACCAAGAACCTTAAAACCAGAGACACTTTTCTACTTTTTTGTTATGCATTAGGATTGCACTGGAATTAATACTTGCTAGTCATTATAACTTACATTTACGCAAGTCTTTATACATTTTTCATTTCTTCTTGTCAGCATTAAAACTACTTCTGATAAAATAAAATCAGATGGAAGGGAATTGAAATCCAGGACTGGCTCCAGGTTGTGATGCAAAAATCTTTGTCATAATTGCTTTTTCTGAGGGGGGAAGGGAAGAAGGAAAAGAGGTTTTTGTGACTAGGGAAAATCTGCTTCAGGGAGCAGTCTGGTGGGCATGAGATATGAAATGTTACTTGATAAAGTTTAACTGTTCTTCATTTCTCCTTCTGGAAATTTTCAATGCCAACGAAGGCCAGTAAATCAATTGAGTAGTTCCACAGTTTTCGTCACTTGAATCTTTGACAATCTACTTCAAAGGCAGGGGGGCTTTACACATAGAAAGGGTTCAGCTGTTGCTATCTGAAAAGGTGATTTTGGAACCCCATGGCCTCTAGGCTGATGGGTGTTCCTGTCCCACATGGCAGGCAGCCACACAGGAGAACCTGTTTCTGCAGAGCACCTCCGGAGAGGGCTCTGCCACTACATGCCAATCCTCTGCTCCTTCAGAGGCCTCAACTCCAGCATGCTTTTACCACATTCCATTCCCTCCAAAATTAGCTCTACAGCAGAGGAACCTCTGCATGTGCATAGATTTGCCTGTAACAAAGTTGCCATAAAAGAAAAAGCAACACAAGATTTGGTGCGAACAGCTTTCTGACACTTCTGCCGCTTTGGAAAGCTGCAAAGGGCCTGCAAAGCTGCAAAATTTTGGTAAGGGATTAACGACCGAAGCCATAAGGGCTATTGGTCTGGCATCTTCTTCTATTAATCCAGCTAGCACCTCATTCCAAACACACTGAGGACACGCTGCTGCACCTTAAGCAAGAAGGCAGCGGAAGGTAGGAGCAAACATTGCATTAGGTGGGAAGGAGGGTTTGTTTGTACCACTGTCTACTCCCGCCTAGGACCAGCCTTAGAAAATGTTTTGATTTTGCAAAAGAGGGTTGGCATTGGGGAATTGGGGAAAAAAAAAAAAAAAAAGAAAATGCTACTGAATGGTAGTGTAAGAAGCAGCCATGTTAGGGCTGTTCAGTCCAGCCCTGTACTCAGAAGAATAAAGCAAATCGGGTCCCCTGACCTCCACCGTGGGCCATGGTCAGGTACCAAGTAAAGATTTGAATGTCAAAGAAAACAGTTTTGCTGTTTCAGTCCTGCAATTCATGCTACATAACTGTAGCAGGTGCAACTGCTGTTCCCAATATAACTTGTCTTAATTTAATGCCAAAAAAAAAAAGAAAAAAAAGCCTATGGAGGAGACTTTCTGGCTCTGAAGATTACAAGAAAAATTACTCTCTTTCTGAGGTTTTTATGTAACCAAATTCTAATAAGCAGAGATGATGGACTCCTGCTTATTCAGGCAAATCAGCTTCTTAAAGCTGCAGAAATATTTGTATAAAGCAAGCAGGATTCAGCAGCCTGTAAAAAGCACATAAAAGAAACACCAGGTTAAAATAACCAAACAAGAAAATGGATGGTTTTAAGAACATACTGCATTTATTTGGCCCCAGAATTCCTAGCATTGTAACAAACTCCCAGAGTTTCACTCCTTAAAGTGCTTCAAACTCCATTTATATTATTATTATTACTTTTAACATTAATGTACATTTCTGTATAAACATCAATCCAAAGAGATTTATATTTTTATAAAATTCTTTATATTAGTGGATCAAATTTGCTCTCAAGATGACCAGCATTAAGGCAAATTTCCAAAATTAAGACACTGGAGTTACTCAAGTCTTTGCTGTTGTGGGTGAGAGCAGAATTTGGCCCAGCAAGGTATATACAATTATATTTTCTGCATATATTTCAAAAGGCACAACGGATTACCTTGGAAATCAATAACATTTAAAAGGGGTTTCTCAAAGCGAATACTTTTAATTTGCTTTGGCGCAGTCCACACCCAGAGGATGCATTTGCTCACCAGCTGTTCTGAATAACCAGCCTGAAGACAGTGACACAGGGATCAGCAAAAGGGGAGCCCAGGCTGCATGAATTCACACAGTACTTCAGCAGACCCAACCTGCTGTGTGTACAAGTACCGTAACAGCAAAGTTACTTTGTCGGGCACCCGTGCAAACTCACTACACCATGAACCTCTGAAATTCTCCTGGTGGAGACATGTTTGTCATTGATGCTAATATTCCGGAGACAGCCAAAAAATGGGTCTTTAACTGGATGCCACTGTGTGTCCAAATTTGCTACAAAAAAACAAGGTGGAAAGATCAAATTAATAAAAAGAGAATGATTTTAAAGAACATTAATTACTGCAAGGCTTTCAAAAGAGGGGAAATGATATAAAACTACATACATGAATAGGACTTTTGTTTTGGAAAGGAAAAAAAGCCACGTAGATATATGAAAAAATAAGCAGCAATAATATTACCTGGAATTTTGCCAAAGTAGAGTGGCTGATGCACCTGTCTGGGAGGAGAGGGTGGAAGTCCAGTGGTATAGTTACTCTGTGTGCCCACCTCTAGCTGCACCATGTTGTCCTTCTGAGAGACTGTGAAGAAGCAGGTAAATAAGTACTCCTCCTCAACCCTATTAAAGAATCAACTAGATATGGCACTATTTTTAAATAGCATCTGTCTTGAAATTTAACTCATAGGAAAAATAGATTTTATTTTAATTCAAAGTCAAACTGACACATCTAAGTACTCTGTGGCTAATAGAGCCACAGAATCCCTCTTATGTAAAGCCTTGAATTAACACAAGACACTTATATTGTTCTAAAGAGTATTCTCAGAATAAACAGAAGTGAAATGATTAATAAAAATCTGGAGCTGCAGTGCTCTGTCCTTTCAAAGTTTGAGAAGAACTGGTATGATACAACATACCTGCAATAGTGTGCCACTGTCCATCAGACAGAGGTTGCTCAGGTGTGACTGATGTCTGGAATTCTCCAGCACCACTATTTCCAGCAGCAATGACCTGTAAAAAAGTTATCTTTTAAGTTACTGTGGCAAAGAAAAGACCAACAGAAAAATACAGTACTTCAAGTAATTTACTCATCTTGTGATGGCTGGGTTTCACCTAGTTTTAAGAGTCACAGTCATCATATACATGTTTCAGAAATTATCCTCGCCAAGAGGAAAGTAAATTTCCCTAATAAATTTTACAAGCATAAATACAAACCTTCATGTCTCCCTCACAATCTTAAAAAATTATTTTAATTCTTTTGACATAATCTCTCTGAGACAAGGTCTTTCCTACTAGGCCTTCCTTTCCTTTCCCAAAGCAGTCATCTACATGCTTGGCATCTCTGGAGAGAATCTCTGCAATATATTTTTCTGGCCTTTTGCACAATTTTGGACTACTCATAATTTACTCATGAAGCTTGGAGCCTGATTATTTACAATGACATTTCGAACAAGCACCTGCTTGTGCTTTCTCACATCTTGCTTCTCACTCCTTGTGAGTGCGTTAATTTTTTTCAACATCTTCCTTTCAAACTCTCTTTTGGTGTGATGGTTACAAAACTTGGTAATGGTCAGGTAACTGATATGCTGATACACTTCCTATCAGGTGGATTGATGGTGTCCCATCCACCTTTTATTCCTTCCTGTGGCACCCTGTCCACACTGACAGCCATCATTAATCTAAGTTACTGCTAAAAGAAGTGGTCAGTCTTGCCCTTAAGGGGTCCCCAGCTGTTGATGCCCCTGCTTCCATGTCCTAGTTGTGTCTTGAGCCACATCAGTGATCTGGAAATCTAACTGACAACAAAAAGATAAATAATAAAACCAAGTTCCCTAATCTGGGAAGAGAAGAGCAAAGCTGAGCTTTATGAAGTTAGATAGACTCATGCTGGTTTAAACTGTGCCATCAGACAGCTGGTTCTGTGGACCACTGACATCTTTCTAATTGACGTCTCTCCAGCAGCAACCACAGTAGTTTTGTAGTCCAAGACTCAAGTTCTGAAGCTGTTACGTTATGAAAAAGCAACAGTGATAACAATCACCACCATGACACACCGTCATCTACAGGAGAAGGTGCTAACTAACACAAAGCAAGACTGCTCAAGTTCTGTTATGGACATGGTTACGAAACTGCATCAGTACAGCCACATGATGACTGATGTAAGAGTGGGAATAAGCCATGGAGTTCTGTAGCCTCTGGCCAAAACCCCAGTGGGTTTTTGCAAAGGCTCAAAAGCTTGAGAAAATTTAGACTGTGCTCCACTGCTGACCACTGTGAAAAAAGCATGTGCAAGCTAGTGTGCACACAATGGAAGCTGCTAATGCAGGCATAGAGACAGGTTAGATGCTCAAATTTCCATGAGATGGTTTTAAACAACTCTAAGGAAGTTGTTTAACCTGGAGACGAACGTTGCAACACATAAGTCCAGAGTTCAAGGTCAGAATTCCCCCTGCTGAATGAGGGCAACGCAGCTGAAATGGAAACACAGCCTGTACTTACCTTTCCTCCTTCCATGTAAATAGTCAAGTAGTTGTCTTGCTTGCTTCCAGCATGGAGCAGTATACCACTTGAAGTCCTTGGCCGGATGGTAAATACAATCCTGAAATCCAAGCCCATCAGCAAATTACCTGTGGAGAATTAAACAGTGGGTTGAGGAATGATCAAAGGAGGAGAAAATTGGAAAACCACATAATTAATTAAGTAAATCAAGTAAATAAAACCTTACACATAGACACATACACATTTAAGACATGATTCCATTTACTATAATCTCTACACAGCTTACCAATGGTGATATATCCTCCTTCATTAAAGAAATAAATCCCCGTCTCCATGGGAACATCCAGACATGGAAGTACACCATTTTTTTGCTGAGGTGCATTCATGACTTTTCCATTCATCTTAAAATTCCTCAGGCAACCCTTGAAACTTTTCATTGGTATATTCTGAAAGCATATTTCAAAATAGGAATACTCAAGCATGATGGCAATTTTTAGTAACAATACCCATTAGTTCTTTTGTATTGTTGGACTGTAGAAAGCCAACTGGCACTAAAGTCACCTAAAACCCATCTCTGATGCAGTGAAAAGGTATTCCAGAATTTTAAAAAAGAGCTTAAAACATGAAAGTAACAGTTGATTTTGAGTTAACGTAACTCCTGCTTGCAGAACAGAAACTTCCCAATGATGTGTCAAAAAGACAATGCAACAGGAGTTGTGAAGTCTCAAATACACCCTTCTCTTCTAAGAGGCTGTTTATTTAAATCTGATTTTGTAAAAGGCCCTGCATCATCAATTGTCCAATTTTTAAAGTAAGAGGAACCGCACATATTTCAGATTAAATCCACTTCTACATTCATAATTCCTTGATGAGAAGGATTTCTTTGCTTCTCTATAGATTATTGCTTAGTCCACTGAGGTAAATATTCTGTGGGAAGAGGGTATTCCTGGAATTATAAATGTGACTTTGGGCTTTTCTATTTTTTAAAGAATAGAGAGGAAAACAGTACATGGTTGTCATCAGTGTCTCAGCAACAAACGTTGAAAATATGTGCCCAGCTGAGAGCTATGTGAACAGGTGAGGAAAAAGGTTTTTAATGAACAACTGCAAACACCACAGATGGTGCTCAGTCAGTGCTTGGAAAAACCCCCAAACCTTTTCAACATGGAAATCCTGCATATTAACACTTTCACATGTAATTAGTGCAGCATGGGGAGTGTTGGGGGGTTGGATGTGTCAATTATTTACCTCTCTTTTTAGTGATGGCAGCCCTCCCATGTAGATTGGTGGCTTAATGCTGATGGCGGAATTTGTTGCTAATCTTCCATGCTGGGCCCTTAGACCATCAACAATAAGGAGGATGTTCTTCCCATCTGTGCTGAAGACCACCTTTGCAGGGTGCAAACATAACAGAATGAGAAACCCCAAAGCCAATGACAGCCACTGGAGATTTTTTTTTCTTTAATTTAAACACCGTATTGTTGAAATATTTAAACTGAAAATAACACGCTGGGACCATCAGTCTCTACAAGTTCTCTCATAAGAGAGATGTGTCAACCACATGAACTTTCAGGCATACAAATTAACTTCAGATGACCAAAATAAAATTTCTAATAAATTAAAAATTCAATAGGCTGGGCCTGCTGAATGCTAGTTGTGGTTCCACCATGGTTGTTGTTCCAATAGTACTTACAGTGTGCCATTGCCCATCATTGTATTTAGTGCTGGTTTTGATTTTGGTTCGTTTTCCTCCAGAGCCAAGTGAAAAGACAAAACGTCCTTTTGAAATGTGGAGAGCCATATAAGAATCCTCAGACTTTTCCTCCATGAAAACTACTAATCCTCTTGATGATCGAGTCCGTACATCTACAGAGAAATGTAACCTGTAGTGGAAAGTAAGCATATTGAAATACAGGTCTGTTTCGTTAGTTGTTGTATTCTTTCTGTTCTCCAGAAAAATGCCAGTGAAACTCCATTTCTGAAATGCAGAATAGCTTTTGGGTGGAATTGCAGTGTTCTACATTGCTTGCCATTTCTGAAAGTGAATGAAAGTCGACATATTCAGGCTTACGATTTGGCAACAATATGCACTGTAATTGTCCACCACATCCAAGTCAATCTACTAAGTTTGGTAAATGTTTGCAATGAAAAAAAATGCATGAACCTTTAGAACCACTCTTGTCTTACGCCCCAAGACATAAGCAAGAAGAAAATCCTAACTCTTAGCACCCAAAGATTCAAGCAGCTTTGACAATTCAACTATTAGGAGGAGAACAGAGACTATTTGTATTACCTGTCTGTAGATGACAGTGGAGAAAATGTGTAGGATATGAAACTGTTGGGGGTATTTCCCAGAAGATATGCTTCACTGCTGACATTTAACTGAGTTGGCAAAGTGTGTTTTTTCAGGTTTTGCACATTAGCGGCTTTCAAGTAACCAGGGTATTTTTCGTTCTGTACCTGTAAGATAGAATTGAAACATTCACTATGCGTGAACATGAAAAGACAACACTTCAGTCTACACATTTAAGAGTTCCCATCTGAGGCAGTCAACAGCCTTCTCTAACTGACAGAGAAGCTGTTGTCGTTCTGGACAGGTATGAGTTTAGCATGGAGGTTCAACACAGAAAGAACTTGCTTCAGATGTGAGATGGAAGGGAAATAATAACATCTGAATCTCAGTTCTAGAAACCATGGCTGTGCTGACAAAGCCTTGGCATCAATATGGAACGAAGATGATAGTAAAAACAAGCATACCTTGAGCATCTTAAACTTGAGAGGGTTTTTAAATTCTTTCAGCAGCAGTGGTTGAAGGTTCTCATATTTGCGGCAAGCTCCAAGGGACACACCAGTCTTCGAAGTATAATTAACGAGATTTTGAACCTCAGGGAGCTGACCTGCCCTAGAGTGATGAAAGCAGTAAGTGCTGTGACACAGCATTCCTTTCCTTTAGTGTAATCAGCAATATATTGTAGAACTGTGTTCTGTACAAAATAGATTTCCCAGTGACCTGATGTTAAAAGTACCAATTTTTATTTTTCAATGAAAAACGTAGGTTCAAAACGCTGTAAAAAGTATTCATATTTGTCGTGGTCCTGACCATTTCTTTTTGGCTATGGAAAAACCTGGGATATGTTGTTCTCATCTCTTCTAAGCAAAGTATTTTTTGCTAAAAGCTATCAATTTAAAAAAAACCCAAACAAATATTTCCATTGAAAAAAGGAGAAAAAATGAGAGCAGCCTTGATTGAGTAAGATTTCTGGATCAGACTACAAGGCTTTGCTGGTTAATTATGCATAACCAGTGGCAGATGAAGAAAAAATGGCAACATCAAGTCCTGCTAACTCAATGATTCACTCTCTCCTTAAATAAGATGTTCTAATGAGACTTTTTAAGCAGTAACGCCCATCACAACTTCATATGTATCTTTAGTGTTACAAAGTATCAGAAAGACTGTCAAAACCAATTTCTTATGTGCATAAAGAATAATATAAAGCAATACTATAATTTCGTAAGTTGTACACGGCATTACTAATCAGTAAATTACAAAACACTTTACAGCTAGAAAAAGTAATGAAGCTCCTTGCCCATGTTTTTTGTTTTTGTTTTTGTTTTATGAGGAGAGTGGTAGAGGTGGGAGCAGAACCTGTACTTCTTCAAATCTGGTCCAGTTCTCCATTCACTTGATCGAACTAGCTACAATATTAATTCTCCATCTATTTTTGTACTAAAAGCAGGAGGTTAATATACAGGGTGCCTCATTGTCTTGCAGTGCTTTAATGAAGATATAATTCTGATCTAGTAAAGATGTCTCTGTGCATGGCAGGGGGGTTGGACTAGATGATCCTTAAAGGTTCCTTCCAACCTAAACCATTCTGTGATTCTATGATAATCAAATCAAAATACACTATTTTCTTAAACTCTACACATGTATAAATATTCATCAAAACTTAGCTAAAACAAAGCCTCACTGGGACATCACTTGTGACTCAAGGAATGCTTTTCTTTAAAGAACATATTTATGCATAATTTTTCTCCTAAATTTTGCCTGTAAGATGTCTCTAATAACCAGACAAACACATGTGAAAAAAGAGACAACATAAATCAGGCACCTGATTTCTATACATACGCTCTCATTTGTTTGTGTAAGTGTTTTGGTTCTGTCAGAATGAGCTTTGCTCATTTCATTACCTGGCTCCCTGTGTAGCTATAATGATACAATCTAGCAGATCTTTTTGGATGCCTTGTTGGGACACTTCCAATTCACTATGTTGAGTTCATTCTTTGATTAAAAGACTACTAAACATACTAAAAAGGTATGATTAAGACTGAAATTCCATTGCATCTGAACAGCAGATTTAATTACAACTTGATACCATGTATAATCTGCCTGAATGAAAAAATATGTGGGGGCAGCAAAGTTATGCATTTGTGAAGGCTTCACACATGTAAGAAAAGCAATTTAGCAAAAAGTGATTTTAATATGATTAAAGAAGGAAAACAGGCCAAAATGCATGAAACAAAATTCTTTCTAAGCCAAATACCTTTTTATAAAGATGTTTGAGATGCAACCTTCAAAATCATCTCCACCAAATGTTATAGGTTCGATTAATGCCCGTGCTCTTGGAGACTCAACTGAGTTTGATGTTGACTCATCATCAACCAGCAGACGTAGTCTGAAACAAAGTCAATAAAAGTAAGCACGAAATCTAAAGAGATAGTTAGTTATGAACCTAAATTAAATATATATATATATTTAAAAAGAACCCTTTGACAGATGTGTTTTCTTGTTACATTGTAATTACGCTACAGCTTAATTAGCTTACTTCTGGGATTTTTTCAGTATGTGCTCATTGACTGCTATGAAACTGCTCTGCTTTTCCATAGTAGATATTGAGCATGAGTTGAAGCTAGTACTTCAGTCCTACACCGAAATCCTGGTCCAACTGAAATTAATGAAAAAACTCTCACTGACGACTATGGGACAGGATTTCATCCTTTGTGTCAAAATGGGGCACTTGACACGTAAGCAACAGCTAGTACAGATAATATTAAGTTGTAATTACCCAAAGCTATAGCAAATCATTCAAAACTTTCCACTTTACTTAACACTTAGGTCATTTTATGTGTTTCACACAAACCAATATGATTTAGGAGCTTTTCAGTAAATTTTCTCTTCTGATATCTACATAACGGATCATTATTGAAAAAACAGACACAATATTAGCTTCGTCCCTGTGCCTTTAACCACCTATGTTAGATACGATTTATAACTTGCAGTGACATATGTAAAGGCTATGGGACGGGGAAGAGCTCCAAAGCTCCAGCTCGACAAGCAGTCAAAATTCACACAATCTGTTAAAGACATGCATAGTGATGTACAGCTGACACACCACAGGTACCAATGTGCACGTTCATAGACCAAAAATCTCCTTTTGCTTCATTATTTCAGCACGCTTTGCTAGCAGAGGCCATTTTTAGCTGTGTACCCAAAGAACAAGTCAAACAAAATTTTAATCCTCTTTCTCCAACCACAACATAAAAGAATCAGATGAAGAACTGGACTCACATGTTGTCTGTTTTTATTACAGTCACATAATGCATTGACCCATCTTCATATTTCTTTTTCAGTTCGATTTCCTTCTCTCCCATCTTTGCACTTACAAAGCCAGGTCTCAGAAAGATGGTAAGAATATTAGGCTATAAAAGAATCCCACAAAATGGTCAGGTAAATGCAAGTGCCTTTAGTTCTCCTTGATATTGCTATTAATACAGTTCTCAGTGGTCTCTTGTGGGAAAGACATTTTCTTACACTAAAAGTGCATTTCTCAGTCATCTAGTACCAGATATTACACCCAGTTCTGCACAATTAGCATAGTTCCTGTTTTTAAATACCTCTTCACTCTGAATACCAAACAGTCATTTAAAATACTTGTTTAAATTATTTTTACAAAAAAAGCAGAGGATTCAGTTCTCCACTTCTCAAATGCTTGGTGCGCACATTTCACATCTTAACTCCTCCAGCCAGCAAGAATGGGGTTCTACTTGAACCTCCCTGCTTCCTGAGGGAACATAGCCAAAATCAACCCCTTTTCTCTGCATATTTGGTCATGGTAACATTTATGTGTGGGCAGAATGCCAGTTTTTCCTGAGAAAATTTCCAGCCAACTGTATTAGGCGACAGTTATCTTACTGGGATGGTGGTGTTCTGATGCATGAGCTACTCTGCAGAAGGCTCAAGTTCAAAGCTGAGTTACTTGTCGAACTACTTGTTGGTTGAGTGAGGAAATTGCCAGGATGAGTTTCTCTGGCCTATGACATGCAAGATGCCATGCTCAAAAGATGATTATAATACCCTTTTCTTGCCTTAAAATACAGGAATCTACATGAGACTTATGACACAAACTGATGCCAAACTGACAGTCACAAAGAGACATGGCTGATCCAGAAACAAAACCAATCACATATTCTAAGTTGAATGTGTTTCTTACCCATACATCGTAATTTAAGAGTGTTCCAGTCGATGCCATGGTCTGAAAGCCAAAGCCAACTTGGAAATCCTTGGGAAATGGGAAACCCACCGAACTCAGGCTCAGTGTTCCCTTCTTGGAGAAAGCTGCAGATCTGATAAGCTGAAAGAGAGATAATAATGTTTTCAGTGATTTTCCTTTTAATCAGAAGAAATGGCAACACGGGACAACAACTGCCCTACTCAACACAATTGCGACCGACTCCAGTCAAAACCAAGCACAAGGCAAACTGCAAGTACAATTATTTCAGTATGGAACAGACTGACTGAACTGGTTCCACCAGCAATAACTATGATCTGAGAAATTCTAAAGGGAGATGAGGCTTGCTGGTATAACGAGCTGTTAATCTCTAGCTATTCTTTGCATCGATGTGATGGCTTTGAAACTTTTCACATTTGGGGACACAAAAGTGACCACCTGGAGGAATGGTCCGTAAGCACGGAGCTGTGCAGATGGGCTACATTACTGAAACTGTGTGAGTCATAGGACACAATATACCTGGGCCTTTTTGAACAAAACACGCCTTAATACATGAGAAGTTATACAGATACAGACAGAGAACGAAGGTCAGATCCTCTGCATAGGGAAATGGCCTGCAAAGAAATTGCTCTGTGAAAGGTTTGGGTGCCACAAAGGGAAAGCAAATGAGCACAAACTTTCAGTACAGTGCCATAGTAAAAAGGGCAAATGGGATCATGCAACATGTAAGTAGCAGCAAGTAGAAGCAGAAGCGTAGTTTTCATCTCTCCATGCAGCATTGGTTAAGCCAACACTGGAATGTCACATTGTCCCATTTTAAAAAGAACGTGGCAAAACTCAAGGGTGCACAGAAAATAATCATAAAACGATCAGATGAGTGGATCAATAGCCTTACAATCAGAGACTTTGGTGTAAGTAGAGTCTGCTTAGTTCTTTCAAAAAAAAGTGGTGAGAGATCATTTAATTAGGAAGCGTAAGCACCTTGGTGAGAGGAAAGATCATGAGTAGTATTCCGGCCTAATCAATAACAGCAACTGGAAACCAAGTTTACATGGTAAATATGTGTTCTTAATTGTACACAGTATTAATTAAGAGGGTGGATTATGTGCTGGAGCAAGCTATCACAGTAGGGGTGGAATCTCTTCTATTCCATATTTTCATACCAAGCCCAGGTTCTTTTATTATCATCACATGTTAACCAAAATTAATTTTTAACCTAAGTAAAACATAATAGTCCAGGATTTATAAACAAACCAGACTCTGTGAACTCCAGCAGAAATTTTTACGGAATTTTGTTAGTTACCTTCCAGTCATCTGAACATTTCTTGCTGACACCAACAGTCTCGTCAAAAATAACAGATGCAGTGTTAGGGTTTTTCACATTCTTCATGCAGCCCCGGAATGGAGGTGTGGATATATTAAAGCTGGTTTCAGGGAGTGGAAGGAAAAAGAGTTCAGTAGCCTGGTATTTCAAAGCACACACCAGTATAGTAGCCTGTAAATGCTGACAATGTAAGAAATAGAAGAACAGCACAAGAGCAATCTTTCTTGCACACACATACTTCATGCTGATCAAACCCAATCTTCAGGATACAGTCCAACAAAGATCCCACCATTAGCCAAAAGTCACAGATTATGATCATGTATTATACACTGGTTATTTTCTTATCATATAAGGTACCCGATGCAGAGTGTCAAAGAAATTGCCTAAGGAAAGAGTTTAGATGGAGTTTGCACACAAAGCCTGTGTATTACAGTCTTTTTATAGTTACCGTTCCCGTAGAGAAAGTGGAATTCCACCTAGATAGTACTTGGTGAAAAGGAAGACATTTATGTTGGCTTTAATATCAGGACTGACACGAACAGTATTCCTACTTCGGACAAGCAGCAAATGAATCTGAAATAGGTGAATAATGAGAATTACTTCACTCAGCAGAAACAAAAATCATTTAGCAGACTGAAAGCACGGAACAGGACATATTGGGGAGGGAGAGCGGGTTTCCCTTCTCTTGTTCACTAGTGACTTAAATCCAGAATAACTGCTGTGGTTCAAGGGTAATTTGCAAAATTTGGGCATTTAGCCAAAGCAAATGCCTAAGGAAAATGCTCTACTATCCAAATACAAGGTGAGTTTTTCTTTTCCTCAGGAAGATTGCCCTAAAAATACACCTCACCTAAGATTCAGATATTGCTTTCTATTTGCAGTTGAAGATTCAGGAGCTGCTGCCTGATACAAAGACTAGGTCAGTCAGCTGGCTGGAGGTAACTTGACCCAGTAGGGCATAAAGATTCCTTCCAGCAGACCCTGTGACCTACACTATTTAGATGGAGATATAATAAGGGGAAAAGGGAGAATGAATCAACATGGCAGTCAAAGGTTTTAACAATGTCTTTTCAATTTCACTCTGGTAGCGCTACAGAACAGCCAGACTGAAGCTAAGTAGACAAGCAACAACAAAAAGACTGCAACAGAGTAACCTCTGTAAAGATCAGCCTGGCCTGAAGAAATAAATCCTTAGGTGGTAAAACCACTAATCTAAGTATTAAACTAATGATCATAACTGCAATGTACGCAGCTCTCTCTAAATAAAGCGTTGCTCTGTCAAAGCTTTTTTTCTTTGGTGGTTTTTCTGTTAAAACTGAACTTATCCACATTCACAGGAAAGCATGACAGTAGAAAGATTAATTGTCACGTGTCCAAACTAATCCCCAGCAGCCTGATCTCCTCAACACAAAAGGAAAACTTCACAACTAAACTCTACAACAGGATGTTTAGTTTCAGCTAATGTGCATTTTTACAAATAATGATCACTTGATTGTTTAAAATGACGTACTTGTTTATACGTTCCATCATTCACAGTTGCATTTGTTTCTATTTCTTTTGGAGGCTCAGAGCCAACTTTGTATCTAAAAACTGTATGACCATCTTTAATGAGCACACTGATGAACTGATCCTGCAATAAAAAAACACCAACACAATTAAACTACCAACATTTCATATATATTTCACTGTCATGTGAATAATTTTAATGAAGCTATCTAGTTGCTTCAATAAAGCTTTTGGAGGAAAAGATAACACAAACTGGACTAAAGCTTATAATACTCAACCATCATTACTTTAAACTGTTATAAACAGATCTGGTATCAGCTCCAGATGTATTCTCCAAACCTCTAGAGGACTTTTTGTCATTTCAAGATGTCTACTGACTTTTTACAGCAATGGGACCCAGAACATGTCACAGCTATTGCAAACAGGCCTGTAATATTATTAGATAAGTAGCATCCCTGCTGTTTCGAGCACCTTTACAGATGTAAGTCACCACACCACTTTCTACATTCTTCCTTACTCTGTTGACACACATATCCAGATTTGGGAAGACTGCACTCCCACTTTTGGAAGACCTCAGTATTTCAAAATTGGTTTGCTTCAAATTACATCCTCCCTGCCTGCCCCCAGTTCTGAATTCTCTGCATGGCCTAATGGAGGAGCTACTTGGAATGATATTTTTTCTCAGCCTTGACAAACTGAGTGTTCAGCAGCCATTACAGAATCATAGAATATCTCAAGTTGACCCATAAGGATCATCGAGTCCAACTCCCTGCTTCTTGCAAGACTACCTAAAACTAAACCATAAGACATTAAACATTAGCAGAATCTACTAATCATATAATCATAGAATGGTTTGGGTTGGAAGGGACCTTAAAGATCACCTAGTTCCAGCCCCCCTGCCCTGGGCAGGGACACCTCCCACTAGACCAGGTTGCTCAAAGCCCCATCCAGCCTGGCCTTGAACATTTCCACGGATGGGGCATCCACAGCTCCCCTGGGCAACCTGTTCCAGTGTCTCACCACCCTCACAGTAAAGAGTTTCTTCCTAATATCTAATCTAAATTTCCCCTCTTTCAATTTAAAACCGTTACCCCTCGTCCTATTGCTCCACTCCCTGATAAGGAGTCCCTCCTTATCTCTCCTACAGGCCCCCTTTAGGTACTGAAAGTCTGCCACACGGACAAAAAGAACACTTTTAAGAAATTCCCTTACAGTTATTACAAAATTCAACACGTTCTCGAGTAAGTGAAGTTTTAAAAAATGTTCTTGGACCACAAAACAGACAGAAGCATTCCACAAATTACCTCATTTGCTGCAAAAAACACAATGCCTTCATCTGCAGTAGTCTCAATTGTCTGCTCATAGCGTACTTGGCTGTGGATAATTGGTTCTTTCAATGTGACACTGGCATAACCAGTGCCTTCAAAATAGCTTTGGTCAGTCTCTTCTTTATACCTGTAATAATTCAGCATCACAGATGTGAATAAATGAGAGCAAAAACTATTACCACATGGACTTACTGTCATAATTTTGAAAAAGCTGAAGTTAAAGCATTTGGTACAGGGCCACTAATAGGGCCAAATTCTGATCTAACACAAGTAAAGAGAAAACCTTCCACTGGCTTCTATTGGATTTGCATATGGTCTTTAGAGAGGAAATCATTAGTGACTGACTTCTTTGCACTTAATGTAATATTCACTTTATAAAGGAGTTGAATACATTAGTCCATGAATTGTGTCTGGGTATTATAACATTTAAATTGTTGGCCAGTGGACTGAGATTGACACAGATGTGAATTGTGCCAACGCTGAGGATTTTCTCTAAGAAATGTAGACATGACCAAGAGTTAGAAAACAATCACCAGTTTAGTCACGGTCACCATTCTTCTGGATGTGAAAAGTCAAGGATTCATAATGACAAAATCACAGAACTATGAAACACTTCTGTGTTTATATCATACCTTCTGCAGGGTTGCACTTCAGTGGTATTGAGATTAAATGTCCTCTTGAAGTTGTAAAGGCTGATAATATGCTCATTTAGGTTGTCTAGTTCAATGCAGCCTTCATAATGAGGATAGTCCAGCTTACGTGGAGGCTGCAAAATAGTGTCATCAAAAACATTCAATCAACAGCAGCTAACAAAATTTTACATTGATGTGTAACTGCTAAGACTTACTGAAATATTAGTGAGGCACAGAATATGACGTTCTAAATATCATAAAATTAATATATCTTTGTATATAAAATGCAAACCATCTGATACCACCCCAGGAGTACTGCAGCACAATTTAAAGCAGAGTCATCTGGATGAATTGGGAATAGTTCTTAGCAGGACTGGATAGGTTTCATGCTGTCCATGGCAGATGAAATACCACCATGCCCCCTTCTTTGAGTTCTAGCATACTAAAAGCCAGGGAGCTTCTGTAGGTTATAGCCTCTCTTTGCATCCCATCTGTTCCTACTGACATGGATAAACTTTTACACAGCCTTTGAAAGACTGCTAGTTTCAATCTTTACTTGTAAGAACAACAGAATGATTAACATGGAAATCTCTTTAAAAGACTAAGCAACTCTTTGTACCCTAAAATCTGGTGGGTATCCTCCAACATAAAAGACAACAGTGCTGGGATCAAGATTTAGAAGAGTGTCACTGCCTCCACTGCTTGCAGTCAAAGGGCTTTCATACTCTGGAGACGTTGATGTTGCTCCCTTGATGTAATTCAGCTTTGCATACTGGTAAATCCTAAAACCAAACCAGACAGGCAAAATGTCATATCACACTAATAAAAGATGTTCTTAACAGGTTTTGGAAAAGACTGTTGCGCGCTTTGGATCTCATACCTTTCAAACTTAACTTGATCCATAACGGCTTCCTCAGTTTCGCTTTGAGTCACAAATGGCTGCACATCTATTTCTGCATCCCCGTCTCCCAAGTTATAGACACAAGTGAGGCGACCATCTTTCACAGCCATACCGATGTAGTTCTTCGAAGCCTAAGAATAGCAAAGCAAATAATCATTAATAAATGATTAATGTTAATGAAGGTAAAATACAGCAGCACTTCCTCAGAGATATCATCATGCTGTGCATGAGTCATAAGAAATCCACCCACCTAATGATGAGAATTGTTAAGTTTATCAGTTCTGTGAAGAAAAAATTGTAATCATATATGTTGCCCTGATTCAATGAATAATGTGTTGCACTGATTCAGTGAATATAGTCATAAAGAGTCATGTGTGGATTTTTATTTTTATAACAATAGTAGCTAAAATAATTTTCACATTTGTAACATCTCCCAGCTAAAGCCATGAAACCATGACACCTTTACTAAAAATTAGACTCAATGGCTGTGAAATAAAAAAGACATTTGGAATAACACTCAGTCAAGGACAACGGTTCCTACTGAGGTGACTGGAAGCAGTGATTTTCCCAAACAATTGACATTTTATTTCTCCAACATACCATATTTCACAAGTAACAACTAAAATACTGTCAACAGATATCCTGGCCAGATATCAGGGGATAAAAAGGTGAAATCCAGTGTAGAACAACTACCTTTAAACAGCTTTCTGTGTATGCACAAGACTCACTACAGATAAAGTGGCTCTCAGATAACAAGATTCAAAAATTCATAGTTAGAAACTGCATGCAGGAAATTTTTAAAATGTTTGATGGTGCTTGAGCAAGCCTGAATGCACAAGCAGGTCTGTACTATTCCACATATTCAGAAGAGAAAAAAATTAAGAGCTGAGGGACTGAATTTTAAAACTGAAATGATTGCTTTTTTTTTTTACCAACAGAGAAACTCACTGTGACTTATGTTGTGAAAAGAGTCAAAGCTCTGAGGCAGCAGTTGGGCTGAGTTTGTGCTGACTGCTGCAGAACCTGACACTTCTGACAAGACTGTGTGATGGTATCCATGACTGAGAAGTAATTTCCAAAGGAGCAAAACAGCAAAGCACCAAATGGCAAAGCAATCAGTCACCCAAGTTACTTTGCCGAGGGAGGAATGAACTATTCTTCACAAAACACTTCTGACACCAAATAATGGCAACTATAAAGAAATTTACTTCAGTCAAAATAAACCATCTCCCATCTGTTTCTCAAAGCGTGCTGTCTGTTCTAAAACTCAGATTAAATCTCAAAATATACCTACATCTTTATTACCCAGGTACAGTACAAACTTATTTGATGCCCTCTGGGGGGTGTCTAATCTTGTCTGAGGTCTTTGGAGAAAGAAAGAGAGCGAAGTATAGCCTTTCAGATCTTCAAGGTTGCTTGGAGGTCGAACCTCTACACCAGAGCTGCCATTGAACCTCATAGGAATAGCAACCTATTAAGAAAAACAAAGTTCAGTACGTTATAATTACCTATTGCTACTACTCCCACTTATTTCACTGCTGTGTTTAATTACAAAGGAACCTATTACATATCCTAGTCATGTTGTGGCCATCAATTACTACAGATTTGGACCCTGATTCTACCAAACAATGTAATTAGGAAACAGACTGGATAATACAGTATTCTGTATTATCAATACTTATCACTTCACACAGCACTTTTTTACCCCAGACATCAATTAATCAACCCTTACCACGATTCTGACAAGTAACTGTTACCTTCAATACACAGACAGGGAAGGATGTGCCCTGCAGCTCTAAAGAGCAAGCCTATGAATTATTTAGATGACTACATACCTATCCTGATGCTTCACTTAGCTGGACATGACTGTCTGTTGGAAATGATAACGCACCTCTGATATTAATAAAGACATGTCCTATTACAGCCATTTACACCATGTCACAGATTCCTCTTATTCATTGTAATTGTAGGTTATTCGTGATGACCTCAGGGATGCTTCTCTGGGACCTAAGACTAGGCTATCCCTTGAGCAACGACAGCAGTTGCTTAAACGGAGAAAGGGCAGTCGAATAAGATGCTAGTAGCTGACTCCTAACATGTGGGGCAGCTGGAGACACGAGACCACAGGGCTACACAACTTTATTGGAAGTGCCAGTGTTCCACTGGCCATGTGTGGGTGGAGAGCCCTGCCTCTAAGCTGCAGTGCCGACTCCTCCATGCTGTGAAAGCCAACACAACGTACCTTGGAAGGAAAGAGGCTATTGTACAAATAAATATTACAGACATGACCTGGAAAAACCCTACAGAAGGAGGATGGAGCAGGATGCTACTGCATCCATTCATTTTTATGTACAAATTGTTACGCTTCCCATCATCACAGTTACTTTAAGTGCTGGGTGGTGCTGTTGAATTAAATTTATGTCTGGTCTTTCACACCCATTTTAACAAAATGATTTAGAAAGCGAAAAAGGAACAAAAGTACTGCTGTGTCCAAACCACTGAGGTTAAGCATGATTGTAATGTTCAGGACAGACCTTATTTGCAGCATCTCTTGCCTGCTGAATGAGCTCTCTTATGCGATTTACGTTCTCGGAGATGTTGCTTATTGGCATCAGCTGTTGGTTGATACTCTCAATCTTGCTGAACAGATCTGGAAGTTTGTTTGTCAAATTTTTTACTGCAATGAAAGAAAAAAATAATCATCGATGATAGAAAGGAGGTGTAAAACAGATGCAAAAATAAGATATGACTACACAATTATCAGAAAAGCAGTCAGTAGGGTGACGACAGAACTGTTTTCGTTAGTCCTGCAATATTAGGAAGCCCTCACTGAAACTAGCAGCTTATACAGAAGTTATTGTACTCCTGAAATTTGTGGCCAAAGGTATTTGTGGAAGCAGACAGAATCAGCACTTCCAAAACCACATTAGATTAATTCAAACTGAAAGAGGGTAGATTTAGATTAGCTATCAGGAAGAAATTCTTTACTGTAAGGGTGGTGAGACACGGGAACAGGTTGCCCAGGGAAGCTGTTGATGCCCCATCCCTGGAAGTGTTCAAGGCCAGGCTGGACGGGGCTTTGAGCAGCCTGGTCTAGTGGGAGGTGTCCCTGCCCATGGCAGGGGGGTTGGAACTAGGTGATCTTCAAGGTCCCTTCCAACCCAAACCATTCTCTGTTTCTGTAATTCAGGTCCAGAAAAAAAAACCTAAATAGAACAGACAGGGATGTGCTCTCTAACATTATTATCCAGTGACTGTGGATGCTAGGGGAGGATGAGGATAATGCACAGCAGACAGGGGCGAGGCTTATGTGCATTCCCAGAGTAGCATCTCCTGCTGCCGCTGTTAGAGAGTGAACACTGGGGTAGGCAGACTGCTGGCCTGACCGAGTAGGGCATGTTTTGTGCCAGGGCTGCTAGTCGTCACAATTCATTAGTGAGCCTTACAGTATCTGGGCAGGTTGATTTCAGGAGAAAAGGAGATACTATGAGAATTTCAACTTTGATTAAAATAGGAAACAATTATTCATCTTCTGTCATTGCAAAAAAAACCAAACAAAAAAGCCTGAAAGTATTAGCAGACCGCAACCTTATGATGCAGAAGACAAATAAAAAGAAATCCAGACCTATTATTTTTCTAAATGTGACTTCTAAGCCGGTCTTGTAACTGCAGGGATGATTTACGACTCTGCAATAACATGCAGGGCTAGCTCTTGTATTTATCTTATTTAAAACGCTTTCTCTCACTTGACTTTATCAGAAAAAATTGCTGAAAAGATGAAAAATGATGCTGTTTGGGATTGTGATTGCCCCTTATTTTGTATTCAAAACAGGATCTATGCAACCCACTTCACTTAATTTCAGCTAACAGACATCTAGCTAACAGCCTAAGCTTGTTCTCTAGTCAGTGTAGTAGAAAATCACAGAATCACAGAGTGGCTGGGGTTGGAAGGGACCTCTGGAGGTCATCTTGTCCAAATCCTGTGCACAAGCACGGCCACCTAGAACCAGCTGCCCAGAATCGTGCCTGGACAGCTTCTGAATATCTCCAAGGATGGAGACTCCACAACCTCTCTGGCCAACCTGTGCCAGTGCTCAGTCACTCTCGCAGTAAAAAAGTGTTTCCTGATGTTCAGATGGAACCTCCTGTGTTTCAGCCTTTGCCACAAGGGCGCATTGCTGGGTCATGTTCAATTTGGTGCCCACCAGGACACCCAGGTCCTTTTCTGCAAAGTTGCTTTCCAGCTCGGCCCCCCCCAGCACACACTGGTGCATGGGGTTGTTTCTCCCCAGGTACAGGACTTCTCCTTGTTGAACTTCATGAGGTTCCTGTCAGCCCATTTCTGCACCCTGTTGAGGTCCGCCTGGATGGCAGCATGACCTTCTGGTGTATCACCCACTCCTCCTCCCAGTTTTGTGTCATCAGCAAACTTGCTGAGGGTACACTTTGCCCCATCATCCATGTCATTAATGAAGATGTTAAACAGGATCGGACCCAGTACTGAACGCTGAGGTACCCTGCTAGTCACTGGCCTCCAAGTCTTTAGAGACCAGTCATGGTATCAGCTTTTAACACATACCACAGGATGGCCTGAATCACCTTCTGCAGTACCTGTCCCTTTCCACTGCAATAAAGGAAGCTCAGAATCCTAGCTTAGGCTAGGTGCCTAACTTTTGGATGACTAAAATTTCTGCTGCAAAACTGACCGTGTTCACCTAAAAGTGACTTGGCAGGACTCAGAGAGCACCTGCAATACCTGAATTGTTTGCCTCCATCAGTGCTTTACTGAAGCCAGCACTCTGTGTGCTTCCATAGGTACTCTTCATTCTTTCCACATCTACTTGAATTGGGAGCAGTTCATCCAATACATTAGTTGTGACATCCTCAGCACTTTTTACCATGTTCTTTGCATCGGTGATGATGCTGTCGATGTCATCTGAAACACACACAAATACATGTACAGATTCTTATACTAATAGATGAAAGAGGCAAAACAGAAATGATTAGTAAGTGACTCACCTCTGTTTATCCTATTGAGATTATTTTGAAGAGTGACAAGATCAATTTGCAGCGTATTCTTCTTTCCATCAGCGACGTCAAGTCTTTTCTTTATGTCTTCAAGGTTTGGACCAATAGCTGCAAAACAGTGAATGCCCTGTATGAATTTTAAACAGAAACACCTCCTCTCTGTTGGGCAGGTGGTGTGGCAGCACCAGTCTGCACTCTTACACAGCTTGTGTTGCTGGTGAGCATTGAACAGCATTTGCACTGCAAAACAAGCACACGGCTAAGGATTTGCTGGACAGGAGTACCGCAAAGGCGTATAGCATAGCAGAGGTGGGAAATCCACTTTCTTGCCTTTTTGCCATTGGAAATAATGATCACAAGACGTCCCATTGTAATAGAAATAGCCTCTTCTAGTTAAGTATGTGCTGCAGAGCTTTGCTGAACTGTGAAAATTCATGGTTCAGTGAAAGTTTGTCATGCTGTGCCAACATTGCTACAATCACTTTCTTTCTCAGTACCTTGCAGTGTCTTTTCAGTCTCCTGTGCTTGATTCAAGAGTGTAGTGCTCTCGGTTTTTAACTTTGCAGCTTTTCCTGATAGGTCTTCTCTCTTCACAGTCTGGTAATAGAAGCACGGTACAGCAACACTGCTTTAATAATTATACCAAAATTTAAAGAGTAAAAGAGATAGCCCAATCCAGTTTAAAAAACCAACTATGTAAGGGCAGAGATTTCATGTGAGGAATACCACGTTATATAACAATTATCAAGATTAATTGAAGCATAATACAACCTTGGTCTTCAGCAAACTTCTGACAGATTTCGGGGCATTCGGAAGAGATGACTAGCCTACAGCTGTGAGATACTACTCCTCTGGTGAAGTGCTTGTAGGTATTACTAGTGCAAAGTAAAAGAGAATACCTGAAATCACCTTCAGTGATTACCAGGCTTGCCTTATGCAGATCTCTCTCTTTTGCACTGAAAGGAACAGTTAGCATTCATGTGGACAGACTCATCAGAAAGGGTATAACTAGCCTGTTTAGTGCTGAACCAAGACTAACGCATGAACATGCAGAATAGTGGCTCATGTAATGACCACAGACAAATAAGGCACGCCAACACACATGGGTCTTTTTTTGGTACCTCTCTGATAGTAAAAAAAAAAATACCTAGTTGTAACAAGTTTACTGTCATTTGGCCACTTAGGGGTACTTACCGATAAAGCTGAGTCAGCTGCATTCCCAGCTTTGTTGGCTGCTTCCTCTGCCGCTTTGATGGCGTTAATAATATTGTCATAGGCAGTAGAAGCTTCTACAGCACAGCCTACCAACTCGTCCTTCCTGGCACTGTTCTTTATTCTGTGGGGAAAGGGTGAAAAATGCAGCCTTCTGCAAAGACTATGGACTTTGAGAAGTATTCTGAATCCACCTGAACTCGGTATTTTCTAATTAATGCCAATACAGAAAATGTTTTTTGGTTAGATCCGTAATTTCATTCTGCAAAAATATCAAACTTAGATGCAGACCAATATGAAAATATTCTTCAGAAGATGGGATAAGTTCACATGCTTGGATAAGCACAACCGTGGGCCTTCAAAGCAGTCTTTAAATAATTAAGATCATGAGAATTCACTAAGGTACAAAGTCAATAAGCCACCTCCATCACAGCCCCCCAAATATATTTCAGTTTAGAGAACTGCAGCTTCCACATAATCTCTGGCTGCTCCAGCATCCTACAGGAGCAGCAGATGGAGCACAAGATGGAGCAACTACAGAACCTTTGGGCTCTTCCCCAAGAACCAGCGCAGCAGCTCTGGCATCAGAAACAACAGACAAAATCTCTTGCACCCACTCCACATGAACTATGCAACTGCCCATTAGCTGTAAGATTTGTATTTGTGAGAACAGTGTCTGCTTAATTGAAAAAAATCATACTGAAAACTAATAAAATTTAATGAATTTTTTTTTTTAACCAAGAGTTTTCGAGCTGAATTAGGTACTTTGAAATTAAAATTTTTGAGAGTTTCTAGTTGGTGTAATGACAAAATGCAAACAATTTGCACAGGAAAAAAAAAATCAGGGTTTCACTTTTTTCATTTTGCTCTGGTGTACCATAGAAGGCCTCCAGAACCTCTCTCATAATTCCAAAGTAAAGTACAAGTAATGGAGTTACTATCAATAACTATCAAGTTTCTCACAGTTTTGCCTGTCTAGAAGATTCCTTGAAGGATGAGAAAACTATAGGAATTCTTTTCCTCACTAATGGTAAACAGGTATGTCTGAAGACTCTGCCAAGACAACATTTCTTCCAATTATTTGCCCCAATTCACTGACATCATAATGGTACCCCCGAGTATGAGTACAGGAAATAGCTCTACAAAAAGGATATTCTAAACATCTTCCCACTCTGTACATGAGGATTTTCTCTTGTTAGTAAGAAGTTAATGAAGTGTTAATGCAGTAATATAAAGCCATATTATGGGAGTCCCCACTTCTGGGGAAAAACAAAATCAGGAAAAACACAGGAAGACCTGGTTTGTGGGGTAAAAAGAAAACATCTGTACATCATGAAGAAGCAGAAAAAGACAAACTGAATTTCTTTCTAACTTTGCAAATGGTCATTAAAGCAAGTAAAGTTACAGACAGAGCATTGCAACCATGGATGTTATGTACAAAAATTGCTCATTTACAGGAATAGCAACATACTCTTCCAGTTGTTTTGCCAAGTCTTGCAAAGATTTGGCATGTTCCTCAGCCCTCACCACCAACGGTTCTTTGCTTGCTGATAAGGAGTGATTTGTCAGCTTTTCATTCATATCCTTCCTTGCTCCATCCAGCTGAGCAGCCAGGCTTTCATATTCCTACGGGTTTATAAAGATGAAATTTTATTTGTGTTCATACATGTTTGATTTTGTCCTCGTCTCCTTCAGCGTTACATACACCTTGCACCTGAGGAGACCAAAGGGAAACAAGTTCCCTTCCAACTTACACTACAGTTTACTGCAAACAACTGCTAGTCATTACATTATGCTTCTAGACCCATTATGTAAAAACAAATCCTGCTGTACTGAGTCAAACCAAAGGCCCTTCTAGCCCAGTCTCTGACAGTGGCTAAAAGCAATTGCCTAGAAAGAAATACAAGAATATACAATCATTTATGGTATTTCTCACAGATATTCTCCCAAATTCAGATATCTGCAGTTCAGTGTCTTCCTCAGACACATCACAACCCTCAACAAGCTTCTCTTACAGAAACCTGTGCAGGCAGCCTCCTCTTGCACTCATCATCGGATGTGAGATCCCTCCCTTTTTGGGAGGCTCAGATAAGCCTTGTGTCCTAGCCACTGAGCTACGCTACCCATTATAGTGACAGAAGATATTGGGGTTTTTCACCTTAACTTAAGAAGGTTAACTATACCTCTTTGCTCTTCTGCAATAATCCCAGTACACTGTTAGCTTGCGTCAGGGAAGATCGGGCAGAGCTCAGAATATCCAAGATACTGTTCTGTTGTACGTTTGTCTCCTCAATCTGTTTCTGAAGAAAAAAAAAGAGGTTGAAAAACATGTGATTGGGGTAAAAATGAGAGGCAGGGAAAACCATAGCTTGCAACAGGATTTACCAAAGGTACTATCACTGTGTCAATCAGATGCCTATGGTGATTAGGGACTAATGCTATCCTACTGATTAGAAGAGTGAGAAAACCCAGGAGTCTGCAGTAGTAGAGCACACAGCTGGGCAGCAGGCTATCAGTTCAGTCGTTAGAACTCAAAGTAAAAATAGTACATGTCAGCTGAGATAACTGTCCGGACAAACCACTTAAAGTGTCTGATCTCTCAAACCTGGAAGCTTCAAACCTGGAAACTTTAAAAACAGCTCCTTGTTGACTACCCTGATCTTTTCTGTTCTCTCAAAGGCAGAAATAAAATGATTACACTATCCCTTCGTTTGGGGAGGACATCAGAAAGGGGGTGTGAAACCTCCCCACCTTTTCCTCTTGAAAGCTCTGAGGGGAAAATGGATGAAGCTCCTTGGTCTAGAGCAGCCCTGTGACAATCCACAGCGCAGCTCCAGGGTAATGGCACACCAGCTCTCTTCAGTTGGGTTTCCATCATTGTAACATGTCAAATCTCTCTCTCTCTACCAGAGAGGTGTATCAGGAGATTTATGACTTGTACAGATGCATCCATCTTTTAACACAACTGTGCATACTTATGTGGCACACCTATTGTACAGTCCATGCACAAAAAGGTACAATTAAATATTGAAAGGGACAGTTGAATGTAGAAATTCTTTTGTTCAAACAGCGCTAGCAAACTAGATGGACATGAGTATCCCAAAACAGTGATATATTTCAGCAAAACCACATTAATTTAAAAGAATGGATCCTGCAGCACACCCTTATTTCTTGTACTATTTCCTAGTTCTAAAAATCAAGCACTGCTAAGGAATGACAGATGTTTCTTGTCACCTTTCTGTTGAGAACTCAAGAAGTGGTTCTGTAGAATATTAATCACAAATAATTTAACAGTATTGCACACATTATTGCTCCCATCTTTTATGGCTGTTAAAGCCAAACACCTGAAGGAACTTACTATGAAAAGTACAGCAGCATCAGGAATTTGATCTAGAATAGGAAAGAAAAAGGCTAGTGGTAGTTGAAAAGAAGGGTTAGGCAGAGACTCTCTTTCCCCTCTCTCATCAGAGCTATGTCTTGGTCACACTGTCCTGATCACATAAAGAGGCCACAAGTGGGAGCAGACTGTATTTATATCTGTCCATACATACATCAAAAGATGGAAAGAGACGTTGGAGAAAGTCTAAAGAATTAGTGCTATTTGGCTTTGCAAGATCAAAAGCAGCAATCAAAAGCACTTCTCATCTCCTGAGGTTTAACTTTCTTCTCCCAAACCCCGACATTACCTTTATGTCTTCCAACAGAACTCCATTATCTCTGTTTAAGTTTTCAGCCTGCTTGATTTGTCCTGTTGCTTCATTCAGAGCTTCACGAAGGTCAGTGATTTTGGATTCATAGCCATTCAGTGAATCTCTCACAATTTTAATAAGCCCATGATTTTCTTGGTGGTACTTTTGTAGTTCATTCTTAATACGTGCCAGTACTGCAGTATCAGGAACAGAAAGAAAAGTTTTGTTCAGAGAAGAAGGGAACCAGAACAAACTTCCTTCAAAAGGGCTTGACATTTAGGATTAGAAAGCTGTGGTTGTGTGAAATACTGAGCGTCCTTTGCAGCACTAATTTCAGTGTTACTATAGTAGAGGTGCTATTCAGCATGTCGCTGGATCGAATCAGCTCACAAGTTTGCTGCTGCAGACACAGAGCACAGATAAACATTTACTTGGCTATTTCTAATTTAAGTAAGGATGAAGATAATCTGCAATTAATGAATCATTTTCTTTTTTTTGTATCGAACTAACACAATTCCATCTACAATCTAGACATCTACATCTGCGCTAGTCATCAAAACTGTGATCAATGCAGACCTACAGGCACATTTCATCTCAAAGAAAGTAGAAATATAAAAGAGGTCAAATGAATCACTCTTAAGAGTGCCCCGCCTACAAGATAGGATACAGAAGAATTACTCAGAGGTAGGTATCAAAGTCCAAAGTTAGGCGAAATTACTGTCACTCATAAGGTCTTTCACATTTCTCAACTATGCCCCTGGTTAGAAGATAAGCCTGTGATTTTGCTGTTCTTGCTGTCTCTAATGTCCGGAATCAGGTTTCTCAATGTCCCAGTCAACACATGCAGAGAACATAAAAGGGAGTACAACTAGTGCAACTAGAACTTCTGAACTTCCTTATCCTTGTATGATCTGGCCCTTGGGCTACTCCAGCAGCTTCTTAAAATCTCTTGTTAAATTACATGTGTAATTCCTCGAAAACAGCTTCATGTGCCATAGCCTATATATTATCATAGACCAAAGCACTGCATAAGTATATTATGATCAGCTACATCTTTATTTTACTGAGTTGTTAAAGAAGGATAACTTCTTTAATAGATTTACTCAGTTATTAAAGAAGGGTTTCTTCCCCAGCTCAACTCAGTTTCTTCTATAACAAACTAAAAATGTCTGTAAATCCCCTCCAGAACTACCACTTTCCTGTTGACTAACGACTGCTACGGATCCCAGGGATACATTGCAAAATGCACCTCCCTGCACTCCATCCCAAACAATCAATAATGCTTCAGATTTAGGGTTGATCTTTCTAGAGATTAAGAAGCCGAGAGAACAAGCCCTTACGCAGATGAGCTTCTGTTCGCTCCTTCTCTGCCTCTGCTTGAAGTTGGCCAAAGTTGCGGTTTCGCATCTCCGTCATCATGCGTTGGGCTTCGGCCAGTTCTTTGGCAGCATCTCCCAAGGGCAAGTTGTTGCCTTCTGCATTTGTATCAGCTATTTGTTCCAAGAGCACTGAAAAAAAGTGTCGTCAAAGTGAGGATGCACTTAAGCCTATGCAAAAGACGCAAAGGACAGGGCTGGTCTCTTTTCTGGAAAAGGCATGCCAATTCCTGAATTCCTTAATGACGCAGATCCATTTTGTGTTAATTTCATTAAGTTGAAAAGTACGCCATGTCACACAGAGGTAGTAAGATGGCATCGGGCTTGAAATTTGTCCCAAATGACCAAGTTCACAGCAATAATTTTAAGCTTCTAACTTAAAAGAGCCTATGATAGCAACCCAGACTGAGGTCAGACTAAAGTCAGGATAGTCAATTTGTTGCTCTAAATGTCCCTGTGGTAAAGCTTCCCTGTCCCTATTCACTCCATAGGGAAAGCAGGCTCCTAAATTAACATTATATATTAGATTTCTAATAGTAAGAGTGGGTTGCACATCAATGTCTAAATTCTCATTTATGAAATCATTTTCTAGGAAAACCTCTCATGCTTAATTAAGAATATTGCAAATAAACTGAAAAGATTCCATAAAACAGAACATGTTATGGACTTAGAAACTATTTTTACCTTGTATATTGTTGACAACTATTTGTATTCGCGAAACCAAATCCTTTCCTTTCTGATGAGTTTGGCCAAAATTATTAAATAATATCTCAGCTGCTTTGTAGTTCATTTCAGCCTAGCAAGGGAAAAAACTGATTAGATTCAAAATACAGTATGCTAATATGTAGTCAAGAGATGTGTATTTTTAAATTGATTTGATAAGTCACCTTTTCTTGGAGAGCATTTACATCATGATTTAGATTAATGAATTCTGTCTCCAACTCATCTACCTTTGAACCCTGGTTATGAACAACAGAACGGTAATTTTTCAATAAGACCTGAAAAGAAAGAAAAAAAATAATCCAATAAATCACCCATACACAGGAGACAAAAAGCAAAAATTCACTGGGTTAGATCTTTACCCAAGGTAAATAAAAGCAGCATTACTGCCACGAAGGCTGACCCATTGCTGCCTAAAACCTGGACTTTTTTATCTCTAAGTATAGCAACTGCTATTCCAACCAAAGAAATTTTTTTTAGGATGAATTTTGGTATTGGCAATTGGAATGTTGGGGTTTTTCAGTAATGGAGAGACATGAATTGCTGGAAAAAGACAGAGCTATAGGGAAACCTCAGAGATATAGCTTTCAAGGTGAGCAGGCCTCAGAAAAAGCAGAGATACTGATTCTCTTTCAGAGCATGACATGGAAACAATAGCTGTCTTCTAACAGGTGAAGTCAAGTGCTGTC
This sequence comes from Stercorarius parasiticus, assembly GCA_013396915.1. Taxonomy (NCBI): domain Eukaryota; kingdom Metazoa; phylum Chordata; class Aves; order Charadriiformes; family Stercorariidae; genus Stercorarius; species Stercorarius parasiticus. The sequence continues at coordinate 91,141 of VWZL01001554.1, forward strand.
AGCATCTGGTATTTGAAATCAGAAGTTGGTGTATGTTTCCTTGCAAGCTGAGAAAAAGATGGCATAAATTCCTAGGTTCAGCTCTTAACCACTTAATCTGAAATCCACTTTTCTGTTTATGTGTGCCTACCTTTAAGTCCTTGATGCGTGTCTCCAGCCGCCTCATCTGCTCCAGTGTGTGGGTACTCGCATGGACGTTTTGCAGCTGGGACTTAATGAGCTGAAGCTCGTCACCTATTGTGCTCAGATCCTTCAGCAGTGTAATTACGCAGCTATCGCAAGCTGGAGGGAGCATGAGCAAAGGAAAACGATACATATTATTGATATTTGGTGCAGAGGGCATTTCGCCGAGCACATTAATAAATGAGATGCAATGGAAAGACTTTGATGCTTGTCACCTGGTGTCGCCTGAAGAGCAAAGGCAACAACAAAGCCCACAGTATTAAGGAGAGTGACCAAAGCTAGAAATAAGGAGGAGGCCCCATTTAAATCTGGCTAACTGATCACCTCTTTTATCATTTATCCAAGTGTTTGTTTGAATATTTGCTTTTAAAAGATTAACTAAGGACACCTCCAGTCCTTTTTAAACTCTGCCACCCTTAAAAGAGTCATAAGTACGTATCCAAAGCAGCAGAAAGCAATCTAAGTGCAGTTCTGTTTTATTACTTACGGTTGCAATCTTCATTGGGATCCACATCTTTTGGTTCATTATTGAAACATTCTGAAATCAGAAGACTGTCATTAGTAACCAAAGTTTTCTTATGGAAATACTGCTATTGCCTTTTTGCCCTCCCTTTTCATGGTTGGCAGCCATTAAAACACAGTGCTGCCTTTTCATAAACCCATACCCACTGTGAATAAGCTGAAATACCTAGAAGGCTTGAGCACGCCAAAACATTCAGCTCCCACTTATGCCTTGCTGAGATCAAGACCTTTTTCATCCCTTAAAGGAAACTGACTGTAACCCGCCCCAATATATGCTACTTGGGTAGCAGCAGGAGGATCTCTCACATTAAGTGTGCTGAAGGTATCACTAGAATTTGCCTAGAATAACACCACGGGGATTGGAGCCGAGACAATATTGTTAAAGCATTTTACCCAGGACATAGGTTCAAACCCCTTTATCCACTTTAGCATCCACGTTCAAACCACAGGTTCTGATTCCCCAAAGGATGTCTTAGAAGGAACTGAGAAATGTTTATAGCCTTCCTTCACACCTGTCACAGTTTGCAAGATTAAGGGATTAATGAAGTTTGAGAAAATTCCACGGTGTATGCATGGAAGCAGGCACTGCACGTAACCCAAGGCACAGAGGGTGGGCCACAGATACAGGTGGTATACAACAAACATTGCCCTCAGACTTTCTAACAAGCTAGCACAAGTGACTGCCTGTTCAGTGTGCTGTTCAGTGTGCTGTTTTTGTTGTTCAGTGTTGTGTTTGGTTTACAAACCCTGTTATAAGAAGCTCAACGCTCTCCAGGTGCATGTGGGATTGTAACATCCTGGGATCCTAACTTCTAGGAGGCAAGAGAGGAACTGGATCCTAAAAATGCCATCATATAGGACAGGAATTTCCCCGTCTTGATGCCCAAGTCCCTTTGACAGGCTTGGTCCTACTGCCAAATTCTCATCTCCTCCTGTGCATGCCTTTGACTCCGAAGGAAAAGGATGCACTCAGGGCACAGGCTGCTGCTGTCAAGAGTCCACAACAGCTTGGAACTGTGAGAGGTTACAGTGATAAAATTGGACCTGAACTTTAACAGCAGCATGAAACAGCCCGGAACAAACTGCCTAGCTGTGCCATTTCCTTTGGCACTTGCACATTAAGTCATCAGGAAGTTAAATAGTATTGGCAGTGAGCGCTGCTGCCAAAAGGAGACAAGTCACAAAGAATATATTTGTAAGAGAATGAAGGAAATTATTCTGAATTCAAATAGCCATGCTGTTGTGCAGTTGTGTAATTCAGCTAACACCGGACACATTTCAGCTGTGAAGTACCAATTAAATAAAACTATTATTACAGCTTGTGCACAAACAACATCAGCCAAGAAATGGTGAAATGAAAAAGTCTGGCCAAGTGCCGAACATCACACACAAGAAACCTGCTAGAACATGCTGTGCTGATGATCACAGAGGGTTTTATTCCTAATGTGGAGAAAGAAATGGCTGATCAGAATATATAGTTGGAGACAAACTGAAATCAAACTGGCTTGTTGAATTTTACCCTATGGATTAGTTTGTCCTAGCAAACTCTTGTTTCAAAAAGAAAGGAATGACAAACATCAAACACTGCTCGGATCTGTTCCACACAAGGTAGAAATATAATAAAGATGTATTACTTCAATGATGAAATATGAAATAAGAACTAGCTATTGAAAAATTGCACCAGCTGACAAGAGCAGTTCACATTACTTGCTGGTTTTCTAATTTCCGTGACCAAGGAAAGGTAAGGTGATCCTTGGCAGTCATTTGAACGCAGTATGAAGAGCAGTGCAGAAAAATGAACAGCATGGAAATATTAGGAGTTATTAGTTTGACAATTCACTAACATCTGACGAGGAAAAGCTGCCTACAGGGAAAGAAAAGTGTAATTTTATTGGGGAATGAAAATATGGGAGAATCAAGGTCCTTTTCAGGAGCAGTGGCCTATGTGTTGCTGAAGAGAAATGAGTATCCTAAGGGGCTGAAGTGAACTGAGGTAAAGCCAGTCTGAGGAATGCAGGCGCGGGCCCTTTACTTCAGAATTATAATAGATAAAGCAAACATATGCTGGTGGCATAACATTCTTATAAGAGTTTACTAGTCGTGCAGTACATGTGTGACTGATACTGGGAAAACCACGAAAGTCTTAGATGGCAGAATGGTGTGCAGCAGGATTTATAAAACAGCCTCCCGAGTCAGGCCCTAACTTCCCCTGTAAACACAGCCAGCTTGGATACCTAAGATGGCGGTGCCTGATGCAGACTCTGAAGGTGTCACTGAACTGTCCCAAATACATCTTAAAAAGGCACATTGAGACTGCTCTTTCCTTCGGTTGAGTTACTATGTCTTTCCTTCAGTTCAACTGATCTAAGTACCTCCCTTCTCTGCTTCCCAGAGAGAAAACAATGCAACCTTCCATGTTCATAGGCCCTCACGTACCTCCAGTCAGGCGGTCACAGCTAGCCAGCTGTCCATTGTTATTACAATTACATTTCTGACAGTAGCCTCCATATTTTTGTGGATTTCCAAAATATCCTGGAGCACAGCTAGAGGGATGCAAAAAAATTTTTATTAAATATTTGAAGCTACTTTTGTGAAATATACATTCCCTTGAAAAACACCCCACAGTCATTCTCCTAAAGAAACTTTCAAGAACTTTTGATTTCATGTCTTGACAGATAAAAAGGGTATATTTTTGGCTTACAGTATCCTCTGCACTATGCTAAAAATATCTTTCCAAGCAGTGCAGAATTTTTTTCTAAAAATAAAAGAACTCCCACAATGCTCGTATAGGAATAATTCACTTAATCTGAAAAAATACAATGCATACAGATCCATACAGATATGGAGAACTTGACAAGGCTTAACCCAGCAAACCACACCATTCTGGTCTGTGATCCCACCAGAAAACATATCAAGGAGGATCATACTGCAAGCACATGTTGAGATTTCAAACAGCAATGGCACTGAGTGACATTATCACCCTTCTGCTCAGTGGTGCCTTCTCTTGCCATGTGTCAGCAAAGCAGTCTCTGTGAATGACCTCTAAATATTTTATAGGTAAAATATATTGTCCAGACTGGCTACCTAATATTCCTAGAAGTCACTCTGTTGTAAAATCTATAGGGGTGGTAATGTGTGATCAAAAGGCCGTGATGAGCAGCTGAGGTATGGACAGGTCTGGAAGAGAAAATCTGTCTATAACCCGCAGTTTAGATGTAACAGTCTTGAAGCATAAGACGATATGCTCCTGAAGGCACTGTCTTCAGGTGAGATATCATGACTTAATGGCCTCACGTTTCCAAACCAGAAAACACCACTCCATTACGCTTAAATCCTCCCTGGATTTGAAACTCAGTGAAATTGCTTCCTCTGCCTGCCTGAACGTGCCATGCTGTTCCTCTTGCACTTTGCCAAACTGCTGCTATGTTCCAGCAAAAGAGATGGCCTCAGCCTTGCGTTTGTATGCTGGAGCACATCAGAATGATTTGGGATGAAGGGTAAGGTGTTAAACATTACCTGGTTGCTGTTGGGTAACTAAGAGCACTGAAGCAATATCAGGTTCATTGGTGGAAACAGGAAAATGTTTTAAACTCGAAAAGGGACGAAGGAAGTCATTGTTACCAGAAAGAGTGCAGGATAAGGCAAGGCACAGAGCACTCGGGCAAAGAGGCTGACACTTCTCTTTTCGGTAAAAACTGCGTAGTCACTGAATAGTCTGTGGAGAACTGTTTACATTTCTTTAGGGAGTGTTGGGTTTAAGTCTAGAATTCCACTATAGCACCACACTATAGCAGCTGTTCATATAAATAGATTCTCCTTGAGCATGTGCATACGATGCATACGCATACGTCCATATATTACCCAATACAGACATACCTCCTTTTATGGCATCTCTCAAAACCCTTGGTCTTGAGAAACAAGTCACTTACCGTTCACAACGAACTCCAGTATAGCCTTCTTTGCAGAGACACTGGATTTCTTCACCATTTGCCACACAGGCAGTTGCAAATCTTTGGGAAGAAGCAAAAATATTATTGTGAGCACATCATCAAATACATTTTACACTCGAAAGGCTAAGCTCAATTAAATGACTTTCAGATTAGAAAGTTTTTATACCACCAAATTACTTCTCAGCTAATTTAATTGCCTCTAGATAAATTGCTGTGACTAATTCTTTGAAGTTTCATATTTTTCATCTAAATTCTTTCCTTAGACTAAAAAAATAATCATTTCCTGACCCTCCGGACTGAGTATAATTGTTCACTACCCAAAGGAATGCCTAAAATGTACCTTAATAGTGATGATGTAAAATAAACCAAGTCTGAGTAGCTATTTTATCTTACTAGGCAAGAATCAATAGCCTGTGCTAGACAACATTTCCTCCTGTTTGGATAGCTTTTTTTTTTTCTTTTCTATAGATGGAAACATAAGAGGACATTTTTATGTAACTAATATTGTCTGGTTGGTTTTTTTTTAAGCAAGGCAGAATAGTTGTGCACCATTTGGGGGAGCTCTAGAGTGTATCTGGTTAACACAATGAACATTTTTGTCTGCTCTTTCCAGCAGACTCATCTAGATTCAAATTTCTCTGGGAGAAAAAACATATTTTGGCCGATGTTTGAGAAGGAGAAGGCAGGAGGTGAAGCGGGGGTAGGCCATGTTTGTTATTTCAATTTTTTAATCTATGAACAGTGGGATAAAGCAAGTCTGTGTATCAAAGACAGATGTCTGCACTAAGAATTAACATATAATTTGACTGGGTGGAAAATTGTCAACTCCAATAATGTCAGGTGGGGTGCATTTCCTATGTCAGGAATGGTATTTACCACCCTAATGTGCAACTATGAAACTGCACAGGTTTATGGTATCCCGAAGTATTTCAGCACTCTTAAAGCAAAAGATGACTAAAAATATGTTCAGACAGCCCCAGGCAAGCACCTGCAGAAGAGGCCAACGCTGTCAAAAACAGATCTATCAGAGAGTTCTCTGATAAATGAAAAACCTGTCTATAGTCTGCAAGTGTGAACCTCTTACTTAAGGCTACTTGGTGTTTGCTAATGCACCTGGCAAATACTATGTGGTGCCTTTAGCAATTTATAGCTTAGTTTTTCTTAAAAAGTATTTGTTTTTATTTAACACATTTCACATGTCAGAACTGACCAATGATGACAATGTGGCTAAACATACCATGCATTCAAAATGCAATATACTGCCCAATTTTAAAAGCCTGGCAACTTTATTAGATCCAAGGAAATTTAATTTTTTCTAGCTCAGTATATTTGCATTTCAAACGGAGCTTCCACCTGACGAGCAACCATCCTCTTTCAGAAATCTTGATAACGTGCTTAAGAGCTTTAATGGTTTTATATTATTTTTGCATCATAATAAATGTTCTGAATTCATATAAAAGCCTTGTTTCATTGTTCTCACTCATGTCCTAGCCAGAGTAATGGTGTTAAATGTCAGACTAAAGATAACCTACATCTTGCATTTCAGTAAACAAGAAAGATTCTGGATATGCCCAGTAAAGGAAAAGACCTCCATCCTATATTTCTCACTACGAAGGAGTTACTGGTGATTTTGTACGTAAGCCCATTACAGCTGCCTGGGGCTTCCTCAGGTGATGATCAGCGAGCCTTTGTGGTTCAGGAACTGAGTGAGAATTGGAATACTCAGATTATTAAAAAAGGAAATGCCGTGAGACAAAGCACCGAGTTACTGCTGGTCTAACGTGCCTCAAATAGGTCTGATGCCCCACTATGCTGGGCAATATAAGAACACAGAAAAAAGATCATTATCTTCCTATGCTAGCAGGGTTTGGGGTTTGGGGTTTTTGTCTCTTTTTTTTAGCTTTTTCACCACCTCTGCTTGACTTCTTATGATCTTTTACTGTACCTGTTGGTATAGGGGCAAGGACACACCCGGCAGGAACCTTGAGTGGCATCTCCAAAATAACCATCTTTACAGCGCTCACATTTCTCCCCAGCAGTATTATACTGACAGTTCTTCAAAAGGAAACAAGCAAGACAGTTAACAGTGCTTTGCCACTCAATATGGCTTTACTATTATTTAAAAAACAGGTATAGCTAATTTACTCAGACGATACGTTCTTTCCCTTCCACTTAATCAAGTATTTATTGCCAAACTGCCCTCACAACCAGGATAGGTCGATTCCAGTCATTCTCTAATTGTAGAAAGTGCAATTTGCTCACTGTTGTGGAAAAGCAACTGGTAAATAGGCAGCATTAAACATATTTTTAAAGTCATTCAATCAGATGCATAATTTGTTAAGGAACATGCTATTAATGCACTCTCTCTGTCTTGATATTTCAATTAAAAACCACTATGTTTAAATGGAACTTTAGATTTTGCATTTTAACACTAATTAGAAGGCAGATATCATTTAAAAGCATGCAATTAAATGAGCCCAAGTACATTCTTTAAAAAGTCCCATTAAATTAATATAAAAAGTATTTCTCTTAGTAGATTCAGATCATAATTTAATTTCATGTACTTTCTCCAGCGTATGTGTAATTTGCATTTATCTGGGGTAACTGGAATAAATAATGAAAAGCAAAGGCTAGGAAAACAATTGAAACTGATACAACTGAGCCACTTTTTCCATGACAAAATTGTTGGGAACTAGATCTTATTTTAGAAACCTGGTGCTGTATAATTGTCACACACATTTGATTGGACTCGATGATCTCAAAGGCCTTTTCTAAGCCAAGTGATTCTTTGAGTCTACACTTATACATTATGGGGAGAGGAAGAGCAAGTTGCTTTTGCGTTACCTAAAGCCATGCTGATTTAAAACAGCAGTTGTTCAAATACATTTTTGAGCAGCCATAAAAATTCCATGTGACCAACAATCAAGAGGCATTAAAGCTCCCAAGTTCTAAAACTGTTTTCTTCAATGTGCAACAGACTGATCCTGTGTCTCACAGGGCTGAGGGTGTACTAAATAAAGTGAAAGATGGGAAAAGAAAGTGGGAAATTGGCTGCAAGCAGTCACTGAGCAGATTGCACTCCCATTTCATGGACTTTGATGGCTTGGGGCTATGTTTGAAGGCCCTACTACCAAGTCTTGCAGCACAGGGGCATTTTTCCCTACAAATGAGAAACAGTTCTGCCTCTCCCATCCCTACAAATGAGGAACTCCCATCTCCTTTTACATTCCATTCTCCTCCACGTTTCTTCCCACCCAGATTCCCTCAACCACATCGACAGCCCTTCCCTCAGCCTCTGCATGTAGTAACCCCTACTTTGTTTTCGTTTTGGTTAAAGAACCAAATTTGCGGCTCACTTGAGAAAGCTTCTGGGAAAGAACAGGAAAAACTCCAGTTCACTTAAGGGCCATTTAACTAGCGGAAGCTAAAGTAATATGAAGACACTATGTTTGTAAAAGGAAGCATTTTAAAAAGCAGCCTCTATAAAAGCTGGTGCATATACTCCTGCAAAAAGCTCTTGGAAAATGCAGACTGTTTCTGAATAATTATTGTAAATTTTAAGAATCCTGAAGAATAAATTAAACTGCAAAAAGTGTAAAAGAGAGGTATTTAAAAATATTTGTATTGGTTTCATCTTGGACCAACCTCCCCCCTCTCTCCCGAGGTTTATCTCCTGGCATTTATTTTGCTCATTCTGTCTATAGAAAATGAAGCAATTCCGTAATTGCTGAAGCAAGTTTAAGATATTTTACATATGAATGTGCCATGCTGTTCCTCTAGCTACATGGCATAGAAGGACTAGAGAACGTAATCCTCCCAAGGCATGGTGGAATAAAGCCAGAGCAGCAAGTCCTTCATGGGTCTTCCTTCAAGTTTCACAGGGCCAGAGACACCCCTGGAGTCACAGCATCTCCAAACCATCAAGGTCTGGATGATGCAAACTCTGAAAGGAAAACTCGCAGCTGACTCCATATGCACCCATATGGTACAAGGAAGCCAGAGTAGAATGTGTCATGGCCTCAACAGAAACACCCAGGTACATGGGGTTACGTGACATGAAACAACATGTCATGGGATGAGCAACTCTCAGCACCATGCTGCTGCTGAGGGTACATGCCTTTCTGGAAGAAGGGCAGGGACCGTGACGACACAAAGCCTGATTAGTGGCAGAGGGCCGGCTTTTCCCTACACATGAGAACCAGTTCTTGTGTCTTCTCCATCTCCTCCTGCACTCCATTCTCCTCCAGTTTCATCAGCACAGCACTGCACTCCTCTCCTTCCACCAGCAGGCAGCAGGATAGCTACTGCCTGAGCTGGGGAGGACTGCACTGCTGCCACAGGGGAGAGAGTCAGCCAGGGATCAGCCTCACAAAGCCTTCTCTGGAGGCTATCACTGGTCTCTTCTCCCAAGTAACAAGTGATAGGACAAGAGGAAATGGACTCATGTTGCACCAGGAGAAGTTTAGGGTGGATATTAGGAAAAATTTCTTCATGAAAAGGGTTATCAAGCATTGGAACAGGCTGCCCAGGGAAGTGGTTGAATCACCATCCCTAGAGGTATTTAAAAGAAGGGTAGTCGTGCTGCTTAAGGACATGGTTTTGGCAGTGTTAGGTTGATGGTTGGACTCAATGATCTTAAAGGTCTCTTCCAACCTAGACAATTCTATGATTTTATGTGAAGGCACCGGGGTCCAGTGCTCCAGGTGAGAAGCGGGAAGAAGGAGGCCAAGTGCACTTGCATCCAATCTTTGCACTTTGGATATGAAACTTGACGACTCCGCACTGGGAAGCCTCCTTGCCTTCTCTGCACCTCTGCAGGTCTTTGTCCCACAGCTCCTCTACAGAGAGACAAACTCACTTCTTATTAGGTGGAGGCTCATGATGGAAATACAGGCCCTCTGGGTTTCCATTTTTCACCGCATTATCCTGGATGACTTCGCTTGCCCTAAATTTTGTCCCAGGGCCAAGTGTTGATTTAGCTCTATCTATCTGAAATTTAATCCAGCTGTGAGAAGGAGGGGACAAAGAGAAACCTAAATCACATACTTACTGAGGTAAAAGGGAATTTTGCATATTTTTTTTTCCTTTATAATTTTCATCCAAAGTAAAACCTCCTCGTCTTTATAGCTCTGCTGCAGCGCTTTCCTGTCATGGCCTGCCCTGCCTCTCCAAAGCAGCAGCCTGTAAGTCATCCCCCAGAATGGGCCGATTTGGTTTATAGTTTCCATTAAAGCAAGAGGGTTGGTTGAGACGAAGTCGGGGTGGGGGGGGAATGACATAACGCGCAGGAATGCACCGCAGGCAGAACGGATGCAGCACGAACAAGGAAGAAATAGCAGAGAAGACAGACCGTGAAAGAGGTTGGCAAGGTTCTTGTTTACACAATAAGTGAAAAATTAGTGAAAAGTTCTTAAGCGGGAATATTTCGGAACGAACTGTTCAAAGAAGCGTCAGGGATATAAGCTGGAGAAGCACAGTCGGCCAAATGTCACACTTGCATTGCTACGAGGGCTGATCCACCCCCGGGAGGCTGCTTTGGTGTGCCAGGGAGCAGAATCTGTGCCACTGTATCTGCTGTAGCAGCTGAAATTTTCTAATTTTTCTAATTTTATTATTTTTCTAACTTCTACCCCCTTTATCTCATCTTCTTTAATGCTGTATTTTTTAATCCATCTGGTTGTAAATTAAGTTTAGTGGAGATTTACTGATGCTAATTAAAAAAGTGATTCTGCAAAGGCTGTGCTGTGCATGAAGGTGCTACTTGTCAGCGCTGGCAAACCCCAGTATATATGTAAAAAACTAAGGACTCCACGTGCCAAGATAAGACCCCATATTTATTATAAACAACTGCAAACACTTACTAATTTGGTGCTTTTGGTGTTTTTTGGCACTAATTTGGTGACTTTTTGTACCATGTGCTAACAAAAATTATAGGGGAAAGAAGAAAACAAAACCAAGGACGCAAATTATTCTTATCACCCACAGTTATGTTAAATGTACATGTAAGTGTCTGCAACTTACACTCATTAACAGACATACAAGATATAAAGAATGAGGCAGGCAAGGATTATTTTTAGTTGTTTGGAATTTAACAATACTGTATAGTCCATACTGCAGTAAGGTAAATGTGTTTTTTTTCTCTTTTTTTTCCAATTCATTTCTTGAACATTAGTATTTACTTACGATACATTTTCCATCACCATCTTGACACCTATTGGAATTTCCATTGCAATTGCAGGGGACACAGCGTCCACTAAATAATCCTTTATGCTCACGATAAAATCCAAGGCCACACTCCTAGACAGCAAGCAGAGAGAAAAAAAATTGTGAGTTCTGGTGGAAATAAAGTTTTACAGGTCATGAGAAGGGTAATTTGAAATTGTTTGCCATTTAGTAGCAGAGGTGTACATTTCCTGGCAAGCCCTTCTAAGCCCATATTATTGTTTAAATAATAAGTATTTTAATGCAGTGAATGGCACTGAAGAATGGACATGAAGAAGTTTCATTCTAAGCATCTGAACCCTGTGCTCTACGCTTTGTGGTAGTGGGGATTTCATCATTTTGACTCTAACCTCTGAGCAAGACACATTTCCTGTGGCTATGTACAGAGCTGTAGAATATGACTTGTAAACCACAGAAAAAGATTTCAATATAGATTCATACTACAGTCTCCTCAAAGAAGAACATATGAAAATCTCACATATTAACTAGTGGTTATATGAAGTCTTGATATTAATTTAACTACGGTGTATTCCTTGGAAGTACTTCTAATGAGGTATCTTTTACATGAATTCATCATGACTTCCAAGTCTACTGGGAGCTATACGAAGCCACGCTTAGACAGAGCGAGGTGATCTTACAAAACACACAGCACTCTTGTATCTAAGCACAGGCTTGTCCCGGAGACCCGGGAAGCATGAGAAAAATGTTCTCCTCCTGAGAGAGGAGGAGGGCACAGGACTGAAGCACAGCCTGTCAGATCTAAGTCAGGTTTAAATAGGGAGCTGAACCAGAGGAAGATTATGAATGAAGCAAGAGACATGAAGTTTGTTAGCCTACACCAAGAAGGTAGTAAACTAGTATGTTAAAACCAGGCTCTTGCTCAGCATGGGAAGGGAAAGCACAAAGGTAGGGGAAGTACAAGGAATTCTTCCTGGGGATGGAGCCTTTCTGTATACAGACCAATTCAAATATTCATGCCCACGTTCTCTGTTTAGCATCCTCCTGGCACACCACCCACACCAAAAATGACTGGACGTAAGTCTATCCCTTCTATTCCCTAGCTCCTTTTCATAAGTAACTAAGCTGCTGTGGTGCAAGGAAGACCAGAGGCTGGATGGAAGTGTGGAGAAAGCTGTGCTCCCCACGAAACCAACACCTCCCAGGTTCCTGCCTCCAGCAATGTACTTCTGCACTGTGCCTATACCTCACCTGTATCTCACAGTTAGAAGCTGGCCCCAACGACATTCAGAAAACAAGTGACAGTTGAACTTTAAAGCCATAAATCTTTTCTCATGGCAATTGCACCACTATGACTGATGGGACTAATCTGAAGAGCAAAGGGTTTGCAGGATGATGTCTCAAATCATGTTCCAGTGCTTTGAGGCATAAGTATTTATGCAAGGGCAGGATTAGCCAGTGAATTTATCAACCGTGTAACTATCAGAGAAAAAAAATATTCACCTCTCCCAAAGCAGATTCCAAAAGGAATATTGAGTTATTGCTGTTTAAACAACAGTTGATAGTGGCACTTTTGTCTTCTTTACATGTTGGATAAATACAAAAAAAAAAAATAATACTCAGAATACTAATATCGACAGCTTTTAATACTGACTTCAGTGTGAGCAAGGACTGAATTTAGAATAGGCACTTGAAATCTTTCAGATACATTTTTAAAAGGGTAAATATGTTCCCTGAACAACAGGGAGCCAATATACACAGCTTCTGAATAAACCAGGGCCTGAAATACACTAAACAGCATGACTAAGTAAAATATAGGCTTTAATGCATATACATTTTATTTACTGAGAGTGTCTTTTTGGAGAGCAAAATGAATCACTCATTTCAAAAACACATTCAAATGCATTCGGCAAAAATCTATAGAGCTTTTTGTTTTTCTATTTATCCTGTCTTTAAAACAGCACATTTGGAGTATGTGGGAACTTTGTTTTCGAAGTAGCATTCGTGATACTGAGAAACTGATTCCATGTGAAGATAAAGCTCCAGGCACTTCCAAGTGCTCGGGAGTTCAGACCGATTGTTTTCAAGTAAACAGCAATTTAAAAAAAACTTCTCGCATATGCTTTTGGTAGCAAAGTACTTTGAGACCTAAGATTAGCCACCTTATTACTTTTCTATTAAGTAATGTAGAAGTCGTTATCAAATTAGTTCATTTGAAAACAAAGAGAAAGAAGGAAGCAAGCAAGGAAGGGAAAACGAACAAATTACCTGTCTCTGGTAAAAATCCCTTTGAACTTGCTGCTGCTGCTGACTCCCCCCATGAAGGTGAGGATATGATATCCTCTGTTGCATGCCTTGTGCTAAACAACGCCCCAGGGCTACTAACGTGACAACCAGCCATCCGACATTCCTCGGCCTCTGCGCTTGGGCCATCATTTCACTTCAGCTCCACCGCCAACATACGCTGCTATCCTTTTGGCGCTCGCCCGCTCTCTTATACTCTTCCCTTCTTCTCTGGCTTCTGACTCAGATTAATGAGGCTCTGTGCTGTGACGGGCCCCACCTTTAAACTTTATACGTGAGTCAAGTTGTACAGCACACATTACCGCTCCTGAGGTTAACAGGTAACCCCGCGGTTCCTGTAGCTCAATATATACTTAAGTCGGGGTGTGGCAGGCATCACCTCCTCCCCACCTAAGGCAGCCAGACAGAGCTAGGTGATTAGCGCAGTAAATCACTGCCTGAGTAATGCTGCATAAACATACGGGGCTTACGAACTACCCAGGCGAGTGTCTTGATCACTTCCTCTGGCTATGTATTTCCACTAGGTTATATGAAAAAAAAAAACACAAAAACCCCAGCACCTTAGTTTATAAAGGCAATACAGTGAAAAGCAACGGGATGGCCGTAGGAATTTCAGTCAACACTCATCAATTTGCCTGTGGCACAGAACATCAAATGTGTGAAAAAATGCATTTCTAGAAATATTTCCAAAATGGCATTTGACAGATGATGAAGAGCTGCCCTGAACAGTCGATGCGCAAATGAGACATAAGCCAACCGAAAGTGTTGTTTTGTTCAGTCTCTCTGCAGCTCCTCTGGTCTAATCTTATTCTTTCATTCTCATTTCAAAAACGTTTGCAAGGTTAGTACAGCAGTTGCTGCTTTATGGTAGCCCTCAACCATTTTCTGAGAGAATAATTCCTCATATTTTGTGCACTTTGCACACCACTTACCTCTCCGGTACTTTATGCTGCTGCCTTGGGTGCGTACGCATGGGAACAGTCAAGCTCTAAGCTAAGCAAAGTGACAACCAAAAGAACTACAGCTACAGGAACAGCAGCAGGGACAGGATGTTGAACTCTGGCTAGGATTTCACCATTCTTCAGGTAAGAGTAATACTTTGCAATGCTTATATTATCTTTCATAATAATATCTCCAAGCATTTTTTTTCAAATATTTTAACTTCGGCTTTCAAATATTTTCCTATAAAAACAGGAAAAGTGTTAGTCACTCCATGAAAATAGGGAAGTAACCAGAATTATCTAGGTTCAGGTTACTTCTCTTGGACCTTGTCACGCATTTCCCTGATAAAATAAGGAAACTTGTCCACGTGTAGGGTCTCACAGACTGTGATCAGATCAACTCTGACCTTCTCTCCATTAAAGTAAGTATCGACCGAGATTATTCAGCCTCTCATAGGGCATCACAGAAGAATCCCTGACTATAGTGCCGTACAAATGTAAAATGACATTTACAGTTCCGACAAAGCAATCATGAGTCGAATAACCCTATGGTGCTTCTTGGACAGTGAAAGCATTTGAGGCATTGAAAGTGCACATGCTTACAAGAAGCACGTTTAATTACTTTAATAACCAGCCTCTGTTCCTCTGACTAAACCAGTATGTATCGCTGTAGGCAAGACAGAAGATAATGGCACAGCATGGAGGCAAACGCTTCCTACCTGACATGAGTCACCCGCGTACTCCGGAGGGCAGGAGCAGGTCTCCACACTGTGTGCAACACTGCCGCTGCCTGCGCTGGTGGCTTCCTCCAGCCCAACCTCTCCAAGGGTTAATCGCTGAGTTTCCGTGAAGTAAAGGCCTCTGATGTGTAAACCCTCCAGTCTAGACAGGATCATCATCAGTTCTTCCCTGGATACAAGGTTGTTGCTGCTGGCATGCCTGAAGTTTCCCTGCATGTGGAGGGTACAAAATGAGTGCAGCCTTCCAGCTTCTTAAGAAAGAGTGTCTGCAAAGAAGACAGGATGACAGAAAAAGGGAGGAAAAACCCCATGGAACGGACCCCTCTGGTGCCCATAGCTGTGGGGCGAAACAGAGGTCAGGAAAATAAATATAATGAATGGAAACACAGGACAGGTGGAAAAAGGAATAACAAGCATAAAAAGGGAAGTACCCTTTACTTTGCAAGGTAGATATGGCTTTGAGGTATCGAAAAGTGAAGAAACATATAGATTCTTCTTCAGTCATCCGAATTGCTTTGAGTATATCACCCACCAAACCACAAGAGGGTGGAGGAAAATGCTTTTATTTTTAAGAGTAAGCGAAGTCCTAGAAATCCAATCTTTGAGGGCTGCCTTCATATGCTTTCTTGCTGCTAATAGACACAGCATTACCTGTGGAATCTGGCTTGAAGAAACATCTTTTTTTGCCTACATATAAGACAAAAATAAATTACCTACTTTGACCTTCTGAGCACATATTTAAGGTAGGAATAATCCCTGCTAAGTTCACCTGCCTGAATGTTGTACAACCATTCTCAACTAGGTAGCTAGACACCAAGGAAAACAGATAACAGTTTATTCCATCCCTATTAAGTAGAGTCTGGGGCTGTGATGAATCATCTTCCATTGATGCCTGATTCAGTATTACTCCACCAGCCCTGGAGGGAGTGCAAGGGCTAAATTGGACAAGATGCCTAACTTAAAGGTGCTAAAATTAGGTGGCGTGAACCAGAACCTAGGTTCACTGTGGCAGTAAAGAGAGAGAGAAAAAGTTGTTTATATTTGAAGCCTACAGTAATTAAGCTTATATTCATTAACATTATCAAGTATTTGGTATTTCTGCGGATATTACCCGTGTAATTTTTGTGTGCCATGGGGAAGAAAAGGGAAGGCCATTCCATCTTCATTTCTTACCTCAACGAGCTGCACGCGGCCATAATACTGACGGTCAGGCAGTGGGTTGTTGGGATCCATATAAACAACTTTCATTTGCTGGCCCTAGGTGAGAAGGAGGATATAACATTGCCGTTCCACTACTTTTGATGGTAAAATGTTCAGATGCAGTAAAATTTGCTGAAGCACATCAGTCCTGTTCTTTGGGGGATAAAAACTAAGTAATACTAGGAAAAATACACAGCAAGCACCGTGTTCTAGTGTCAGCAGGATTTTCACTGCTTTTACCTATTAACAACCTTGCCGTCAAATAAAACACCAAGAGAATTTAATTAATCCTGACCAATTTCCACAGGAATTAGTTATTATTTTTGAGTAAAAATGTGTTTGCATTTTCAAACACTCTCCTTTGCATCCTGGTGCACAAATAACTTTAGATACTTTATGAGGCGTGTTTCCCAGTAAGAATCCTAGAATCCTGAATTAGTATTTCTGATGGTCTGAAGAAACAAAACCACCCCCTCGGGAATTTCAACAAACAGTAAAAGATTTCAATTTTGGCCCTAAAGTGCTTAAATTAAAAACTGTTAATCTAAAATGCATTTTTACTTCAGTCCCTTGAAGCCTTACAATTACACTTAATTTTATGGTGAAGAAAATTCTCACAGAAAATGAGATTAATTACACATGGCATCCAGGGCATATTTTACAGAGTCAAGGCCATACTTGTTGACAAGTGTGCAAGGCATTCATTAATATTTTTTCCACAGGTGCATTTTACAGAGAAAATCATGTTTTATCTTTTTATTTGCTCTCAAGTCAGTTATGCTTAATAATATGTTACTTTGGCAACAGAGACAGGCGTGTTGATGGCTTTGAGCAAAATGCAGTAAAATCATATAGAAATGTAGCAAGTTGCTATAAAAGTTAAGCACATTATAGGAGCAAAATTTGCCATAGTTGTCAGGTAACAGAAAAAGTCATGGTATTGGTATTGCTTGAAAGAAAAAATAGTATTTTAGAACTTACTGTTAGTTGTATATCAGGTCTCTTATCCAGAAGAACCATGCCCTCGCTAGGTAAGCCAAAAGATTTCACTTGGTAACTTAGGAAGCCACCATACGAAGAAAGCTGTAACGAAATGCACAAGACCAGAGATACTTTACCGCACTATTCCTCGATACAGTATGGCTGGACTCGATGATCTCAAAGGTCCCTTCCAACCATGAAGATTCTATGATTCCATGATATTAATATAACTTTGTATTCAAGTTTACCCCATCTTCCAGCACTGTGAATATTATACTTACTCTTTGTTCTCTAGACAAAATATGAAAATATGTGTTGCTTGGAAGAAATGACTTTCTATTTCATTTGCTTTGTGTATCTAGCATCACTTTTTGAGCAGTTACTGTGCTCTGGAAGGTTTCCTGCATTGGTCTGGGTTTTTTTCATACCTGGGATCATGCTATCTGTGTCACGGAGAAATCACATGTTCACATGAAAATGTTCTTCCCCTGGCCCTACGGAACAGATTTGGCTCATCAAGAGCAGATGTCAGGCTGACAACGAAAGTGGTAATGAACCCCATGAACAGCCATGGATAAAAAGGAGAAGTCAGGCTAAGCATGTTTAAAGGTGGCTTTCATAGGCCAGCCTTTTCTAATCAGGAAATCTTTGCTCCACTTTCTGGAGGACAGGGCTTCTGCTGGTCTCAGCTCTGTTTTCAACAGACTGTTGCTGTAGGCTGAGATGAAACCACACTTCTTTTGGCTCAACTACGGGCGACCACAGGCCGTCTCAAACCCAGCCAAATGCACACGCTGCTGCCCAGAACAAAGACTTGGGCAAGTAAGTTTGAATCATCTGACAAACAGCTTCCCTGGTGACTCAGTTCAAAACATACTGAGTGTAAAGGAAGCTCCAAGCACAGCCTAGACGGTTTTTGTTCCAAGAAGAGCCTACAAGGAAGGTTTGTGGGTACTAGGTGAAATCAGGTGTTTTGCCACAGATGTACTACTTTGTTTTGCACCCTCTTCTGTTTGCCCCTAGAGTTTATGCTTGGTTTTGACATAAGAGGAAAAACTGCTTTGTCAGGTTTTGGTGTTCTGCGGGTAAGCACCAGCCTTCGATCTACCCCTTGATGAATGACAAACAAAACACAGATATCTCAGTACTAAATTTGCTCCTTGGATCACAGGGCTGTAATTAATGCTATTATCTTTAGCCAGCTGCATTTTCAAAAGCATCGTTTGGAATATTGGCTATATTTTGCCAACACAATCAAAACAACCCTGTATAAATAATTTTTTTTTTTCAAAAAGATAAGAAAATTCAAATTAGAGCTTATTTCCTGTTTAACACACGTTTTAGGACTGCACCATATGACCGGCCGTTATGTTACTGCTTTTTTAATGGATTTTTTTTTTAAGTGGAAAAATATTGGTGTTATAAACTACCCTCTGCATTCTATATGTACAGCATTTATTTTCTAACATTAAGAGTGGTCTATTAAATAGAATGTTAAAATACAAAAGAGCAGAAAAAGGGGATGATGTGATCTGAATTTCTCAATGACTGTTAGTTTCTGCACTGCTACAGATTTTACATTTGATTCCCTTTTAATTTTGTACACAAAAGAGAGAGAGGAAAGAAAATATACGTTGCTAAATATTAATGTTCCAGTGAAACTACTTAAAAGGTTTAAGATAATGGAAAACAGTATTTATACCCTTATACTGAAAAATGTCTGGAGTGATCTTGTTCACATTTTCTGAAACAGGTGCTATCACTGGAAGTAGACCAAAACCTGACATTTTCAGATTACAATAACGTGAATAATTGGTAAATTTACGAGCTTGTAAAACTAGCAGCAAGATAGCATTTTTAGGGGGCAACTTTCACTACTGCAGTATTGCCTGTGCTAAAATATACACTTATACACAGTGTACAATAAAAGCAGGTCCAAAAATAGAACTATTTTATTTACAGTGTTGCCACTGTAAATAAAAGCAAGTCCTGGCATGCCTAGTTAGATAGTGTGACATGCAACATAAAGCTCATAGCACTGTTCTTAATAGCTGTGTTTAAAAAGTGTTATTTTGTCATGGGAACAACAAAAGTCCTTTTGGTTTAACACTATAGTAGACAACGTACGCTTTAACATGAAAATTCTCTGGAAAATAATTTGTAGACATTGAAACAAGAACCTCTATAACATTAACAAAAAGCACCCTAACTAAACATGCTGTTCAACTGAAAGGTATTTACCTCTGAGCACAGGAGAGCAGGATGAAAAATACTGCTCTAGTCTTTAAAATGAGGACTAAGAGGAACTTGAAAAATTGTACCATCTTCAATGCGTCTATCCCATTTGATTTCACTTATGTGACAGTAGGATTGCATCTGAAAAGCCTGTGTGTCCTAGCAACTATCGACAACTACAGAGTTCCAAACAGGGAGAACCTGGGGCTCTGGGCCTGCAAGCCAACACTAGCAAAGTCCCCCTGGTCTGAAATGCTGATAGGTATCAACCGCGACCAAAAGATTGCTCCCCATGCATCAGTAGAAAGAGCAGCAAGCAGTTCAAAGAACACAATGGTTAGAAAACCAGGTGTTCCTCTTCCCAAGCAACATACTGAAAGCAAAAGGTTGGGGGTTTTTTGCGTGCCACTGAGCACGTAATCACCTTTTATTCTTTTGGAAATCTGCCCAGGAGATACTCTAGGGAGTCTAAAGGATACTTGGGCACAAGTACTAAAGGAGACTTGGGCTCTACTTGTTCTGGGTGACAGAAAAGCAGCTGAAGGTAGCAGCTCCCTGAACCATAGCTCCTGACCATGCTGCTCACATGAAGACCTCCCTGGCACCAAGCAAGGTGATTAATTCTGTGTTATTGGTTATAATTTTAACACTGTACTCAGAAGTAGAATGTTGTGATTCCTGGCATGACAGGCAAGAGAGATAAGAATCTTGTGAGGGAAGAAGAGAAACGTATCTAAAAAAACCAATAAGACTCTTTATCAGTGATGCTGTCAAAAAATGAATACGTTATTAAAACAGATGAGTTTTAGATGTCATTTACCTTCTCTCCCAGGTAAGATGGTGGTGCTTTCCAGTACAAACTATGCACTGAAGCAGGCAATTCTTGAACATCGGCCACTACACTGTTACTGACTGGATTGAAAGTGACTGGAATGTCAATATTTTCATCCACTGCCTCCAAGCGCCAGTTCCTCATGTCCACAAACTAATGAAAATACATAAAGGAAATAAAAGCTTGTCCTTTATTAAACTACCAGCACCAAGTAATGAAGAGAAATTGTCTAGCGTCTGTAATTCTCTTAGCATGAAATTCAACCCCTCCAGAGCCAG
Organism: Stercorarius parasiticus; assembly: GCA_013396915.1. Lineage (NCBI taxonomy): Eukaryota > Metazoa > Chordata > Aves > Charadriiformes > Stercorariidae > Stercorarius > Stercorarius parasiticus. The sequence goes on from VWZL01001554.1 coordinate 111,487, forward strand.
CCTAAAGTCTTTGTGCCATGGATGTTGCAAGGACCTCAAAAGAGAGTATAAGCGGGACTTGGGTTGCAGGCATTTGGTTTGTCACCTGCAAACTAAATTCTATTTTCAGTCACATGAAGACATCATCCTTCTGGAGGTGACTAGGAATTGTGTACACAAACCCAAGGATATAATTTGGAGGTTCTTTTTTAAGTCCACTTTCTAAGTCCATTGCAAAATCAAACCAAGGACACAAACCTAAAAGACAGTGGGGACCTGTTGTGGTAGGTTAACTGGGAGGGAGGGGACACAGCAGGACATTTTGCAGAGGCAGGCAATGTAGCCTTATATTTCGGCTCTTTAATGCACATTTTATGTTCATGGCTGTTGCCTCCTGAAAGACCGCACATCCTGTTATTTGTCATTATGCTGGGGAAAATAAATCATAATGCGCATGTACCAAAAGTTCTGTGGTGGGTTGCCCTTGGCTGGGCAGACCAATAAAACGAAAAGATAGTCATGTTTCCAAAAACAGTCTTTGGTGAGGACAAGTAATCACCGGAGGAAATTTTCCTAAAGCAAATGTAAGTTTGCTACTGACTTCCCTGAAGCCAGATTTTCATCCTTTGCTGGTAAAGTGCCACAATCTGGATTGCCTAAACCTAAACTTAGCTCTTCATCCATCATTCTGGGATGCTGCTTCTCTCTTTTCTTTCTCTTGTGTTGTTTCAGGCAGTTGTTGCTTTTTTTCAGTCTTTAGTCATCTTACCATTCATTTATGCTACTAAAAATCTGTCTTCTTTTTTCTCACACTTCGTGTTGTGTCTTTTTTATAGGGAGGGAAGAAAGACAATTTTTACAATCTCTGTAGAACCTGTTGCACATTTCTGCTGAAAGGCACTTTCAGACTACACCTAAGTCTTAACAAGGCTGCACTAAATCTGCACTATTGCTTACAGGATACTTCTCATCTTTAGAAACTAATAAAATATATTTTCAATTTTGGAAGAAATCTGGCATTTCCTTAATGGAATAAACGTAGGTTCATGATAGCAAAGAAAAAAAACCAACAAACTATTGGATACACCTTGGTTCTACGACGATTTGTGCTGCGACAGCTGCTGGTTGCCCCAAAACAAAAGCAAGAGGTGCATCCCTTGGGATTAGAAGGGTCCAGATAAAAGGATCCTGGTCGGCAAGTATCACATTCTGCACCTTCAACATTCTCCTGTTAAGGCACAGTTGAAAGAAATCTCAGTGCTTTCCTTTTGGTTTGGTGAGGCCCCCAAAACCTCCTGCACATATAACAAATCTTCTGAAAGAATATTTATTTAAAAGTATGGAAACATGAATGAAAATGTGTGAATGTCTCGATACACAATATTCCACATGCAAATAAAACTGACTTCTTGGAGACTATCTTAGTTACGAGCTGTCTTTACAGTTTACAAAGTGAACCACTGAGTAATAAATATTAGTCAGAGACAGCTGGTAACTTCCCCGCCAAAACCCTCCTACTGGCTTTTCCAAACCTACAATATAAAAGGTCACTTGTGAAAGTTCACGTTTATCACATTTAATTACGCAGATCAGAAGAAAGGAAGATTTCCTGGATATAATGCTGTTGGCGAAATGTCAACTGAAATAATATGGCTAAAAAAGTCATGGGACCTGGTTAACATCCAAAAGTCGAGATCAGATGCATAAAGTGGACCCGTGCAGCGTACAGACTGCTTCAGTGAATCAACAGACATCTACTCTGCAGCTCTGTAACATCCTGCAAAGCCTAAAACCACCTGCAAAACTGATAGATATTGAACTCAGTAAAAAATGACATTTAACTGCTACCATGACCATCTGTGCACATACTGCAAGGTGTGGTGGTTTTGTACAGCTGCATTTAATTCTTACTGAAAGCCTAATGATAAACTCATTTCTTTCACCCCATCAAATACAAAATAGGCAGTGATGTGCAAACGATGCTTGTGAATGCAGAAGTAATTTGATTTATCTGACCTTGCAGAGACAAATTCCTGTCTGGGGATCGCACACATCTGGTTCTGTTCCATCTCTGTTACAGTTACACGGCATGCAGTTTGGGAAACCATAAGTACCGGGAGCACAGCGATCACACTGCCGTCCTTTTATTCCTGGTTTGCATCTTAATCAACAAACAAACACAGAGGAGGGAGTCAACAGGGGAGGCAGGAATGGAGCAAGGAAGGGAAGATCAAAACAAAAGGCAGGTGGATCTTTGAAGTGATTGCATGGCAATGACACAACATTATGACTTCCACAGAGAAACAGCAGCAGGTTGGTATTGTTCTCACATTTGGATGGTGAGATGTTTTACATGGTCACGGAACTGATTAGGAATGGATTTGATTTTGAAGGATATAAATGCTCACGGTAGAATTAGACTTCTGCAGCTATTGAGTGCTTGCAGTGCAGAACTACTCTCTCTGTACACCAAGGTGTGAAACATGGATGTTGCACACAGGTAAGAGGAGCTGGAAGAACTTTTACAGCTGCAGGATGTGACTAGGCATTACTCAAGGCACTCACTAACAAAAAGGTGGAGAATCCCAGGCATTTGAATAATTATGAGGATTTCAGCCTGCCACAAGGCTTGGGTTAGTTTACAACTGTTCCCAAAGGATAAAATCCACTTTGCTCACAGTGAAGGCTTGAATGCCTTGAATTTGTTTAGGTGAAGTACAGGAGATGCAAAAACCAACATCAAATTATGAACAAGGCTTGAGATAAGAACATCTTTCCGTGGCAGCAGCTACTTCATCCTATCTTCACAACAAACTTGCACCGTCTGATAAAACTAGTGAAAATGTAGGTCTGATGATCCCTCTTCTTCCTGTCTATCCTGGTAAACTGCCTGCACCAGCCCAAAGCAGGTTTCAAGAGAGTAAGGATCCATTGATAAAGAATGCCTGCCATCACCACCAACCACATCTTTACATTTCAGTTGTGATAAGATAATTTTTAAAAGTCTCAGCAAGTTGGTGGAGTCTCCTGTGGCTCTCAGCACCAAATTAATATGTGAACTACCACTATGAATTTAATGGAAATAAATGGTTAAAGTGTGTGGACGAGGTAGATTGCACTTTATGTAATGTATGAAAGCAATTAATCAATTCACCAAACAACGGGCAAGGTCTCTCAGAGTCTCTCTAAACACATCACCCCCACACAGAGATAACTGGAGCTGGATGGGGACTTTGAACTTCATGTAATCCACAGAAGGAAAAGTATTAATCAGAATGTAGTAGTTAGTTAGCTATATACTTCAGCAGTCAGTCCAAAAGCATTTGCTAAATGTCAAACTTTGCTTCATAATTTTTTACTAATAATCTGTCATTTCCTTGATATCTCCAATTAGGCTTCACATGAAAAATATCACCATTGTAATCAGGCAATACAGCTTTTCACTGAAACAGAAAAATGTAGCTATTTCTGCAAAAATTATTCTCAATTTTACTTGAGTAGAAATGTGCTAAGACCTTTCTTTGAAGCATTAGATTCTATTTGACTGGTTTGTTTATTTTATTTCTTTTTGCATAGTATTTATTTTGATTTTATTTTGTATTGTATAGGGAAAATGAAAGCAGTGACTAATCAGACTGAGAATGCATCAGGAGATACAGAACATGCTACAGTTTAACCTTGAACCCCAACTTCTAAATACAAAACCAGATTCCTGTTTTGGTTTTGGGATAAGACAATTATCCACTTCATATGAAAAGGACAAACTTAGAAAAATAATTTAAATTTGGCAAAAAATATGAGTATTCTCTGAAAATTAGCATTCTTTATCATATTTACAGACTTAATGGCAGAGCAGGAAGGACAAATTTCTCTTTGTTAGGACTCCAACATAGCCAAACTAATCAAATTGAACCAATCCTGGCCTTACACAACCTGCTGGCTATCAAGTGTTTGAACTTGCTATTTAAGGACTCGATCTCCCCAAGAAAATAACAGAAATGTTCAACTATACTAATATGACAGCATCTGAGTTTAAGATCATTCCCTAGGGTTGTGGTTGTATGCTACACCTATTTTAGAGGAGGTAAATAAGAGAATAAACCTGAAGAATTTATTCTCTTCTCAGCATGCTGAGTTACAGAAAAATAAGCATATGTCATACAAAAGGCACAATTTTAAGGGCAACTATCACCTACGACTCTAACCGAACCATATTTTCCATACACACAGCACCTATCATCAAAGTCTCTCAAAATTCATTGCAGAAACTCAAGCTTTACAGAACTTAAAAACATCATTAGACTTAAATCCAGACAACAGACTGTGGAAGGTCAACTGCAAAGTTTTAAGAGTTTGGGAAATAACGTACGCCATTACAAATGATGTACGCGTCCAGAAGTCAGGAGCTCCGATCTGAGGTCTGCTGCTGACATTGGATATGTCATACGAGCTGGACAGAGATGTGGTGACTTACCATGAGTGGCCATGGCACGCCACTGGTAAACAGAATGCAAGCCCAGGAATCCCAAATCCCACAATTACTTACCTGCACTGAAACATTGCAGGTGTCCCTGAAAGAGCTGAGTCCTCACTGTCGCCAAGCGCTGCTTAAATCCCTACTCACCGTCAACAAAGTTTCCCACATCCCCTCCAAATACCTGGAAAGAACGGTGAAGCAAACCACTCGTTCATTGCTTATAATGCATGTAACCCAAACTTACTTGCATTGTCCGTTGTTTTTTTCACATTCTGGGCTTGCCACATTAACAACTCCTCTTTCTGAACAGTTGCAGCTCTCGCAGCCAGCAAGAGGGTGGTAGCTGAAGTGATGTTTCTCGCACACTTCACACTTTGGCTTCACAGTTCGTGGAGGGCAAATGCATTTACCAGTCATGTCATCACAAAGCCGCTGCCCGCAGTTGCATACTAAGTCAAAGAAAATGTTCTACAAATCAATCACATCTCAACTTACCGTGACCGACTCCTATTGAAGTTGCATATGAAACAAACACACACAACCTTTATGTATAAAGGACAGGAAAATTTTCTCTCTTTCACTAGTTTTAAGCCCAGGGTCATGGAAACCAACTACGTGACTGTAACGGTAGCTTCAAAGAGTAGTTTTAGTGCCTGTCTCTTTTCCACAGATTCGTTGCTTAACTTCACCACAGGCATTATTAATCACTTCCCAAAACTACCAAGGATTAAACGACGAATAGTTTTGGTATGAAGGGCACTACTTTTACAAAGCAAATTTATAAACATCAAGTACAATATCTAGGAGGCAGCTGAGGACTGTTGGTGTAATCTATAAATCTGTTGATGTTATTAAGGATAACATCAGAATATGAGGAATTAAGAATGCTATGTCTCCAATTATCTATGCAAAATCTTGAAGGTGTAAACTGGGATACAACAATAATCACTTGGAAACAATTCAGCAGTCAGTGCAGAAAAATCCATTTGACTGAAAGAGCAGCAATATGGATTTTAACCAGTTTAACTGTAAGCCTACTACACCTGATCAGACAACACATGTGAAGGCACACTCCACCATGAACTAAGTATGCTTTAAGGAAATGGGGTTACTTCTTAAGCCAAATCTAAGATGGCTCAACCAGCCTCTCATAGGATCAAGCCCTGTAAAGAAAAGCGAGGCTGCGGTACCTGTGCAGTACAATCAGAGAACTAAACAAAAGGTCGGGTCAGGCACTGAGTAGGTCCGAGCATGTACTTACACCTGCAGAATGGGAATCCATAGTAGCCAGTTTGGCATCGGCTGCACTGACGACCGATGACATGGGGTCTGCAAACACACTGCCCTCCCAGGGGGCTGCAAGTAGGGCTCGTGGCACCAGCGCTATGGCAATTACATGGCAGGGCTCCGTTGTTGTAGAAAGCCACTAGTGACCTTACAGAGTCCTTACAGAAGGCCGATGATGCTTCTGGGCTATTTAAATTAAAATATAAATCATGTAAGTGCTGGCACTTGGGAATTGCTACAAGCGTGCTTTTTGCTTCAGCCAGTTAGGGTCCTGTCTTTCAAACTGTTCTCTGACGTAAGGATGGCATCAGTACGCATGCAATTAAATTAGTGGTGAACGGCTTTGAACATGCAGGTAAGACATTTTTTTCAAGGAAAGTGCGCATATTAGTCATATCAGTTCAGACAGGCCAAGCAAAATACCAAATACCAAAGATGGAAATACCAAAGACAGAAAGATGACATAGATTTCCCTCTTTTGTACTGTGAGCAATAAAGCTCTACCTTTACATTTCATTTACAACAGAAGGTCATGGGAAAATGACTCATGGAAATTTAATGGGCCAGCATAAGCCATGAAAAGCATTTTAATGTAGCACAATGAGGGGGATTTTATACATATGCCTTTAATACGGAGTAAAAGTAATATTAATTCCCAGCTTGCTGTCAACGTTGAGTTTTTTAGAAAGCGATGCTTACTCAATATAAAAACTGTTTCCTCCACATTGGCTGATAAAATCAAATGACTTGTCCACTGTCTTTTTGTCAAGAATTTTGTAACTGTAGGTGTCTGCTGGAACAGCTAAGACATTTTCCTTAAAACAACAAGAAAGCTAAATTGTACATTTCAGAGAAAGGCAAAAAACACAAGCTAAGGCATTTATATATTTAAATGTTGCTTCATTATGTGTTCTGGATTTTCTCAAAACCTGTAACATTTTAACTGACAAAACCAGAAAAACTTACTTATCTTCCCCCCAGAGTTGTGATGCTACAAGCAGTGTACAATAAAAACAGTGGATAGTATTTTAAAAATTTAAAATAAAACATAAGCAGTGCACAAAATCCTAATAATCTGAAAGACAAAATTAAAAGACAAATTCTTTCTTTTTGGCTTTTGTCTTTGCATCTATCTCTAAATGAATGGTGAAAGCGAGAATAACATTTCCAAGCACATTTATGTAATAAACGTACCAGAACCAGCATTACTCCATCAGGTATCACCACTGTGACAGAGACCTCAGGTTCAGAAATGTCAAGCTCAATTTGGTTTTCTGCAATCACCTGATCCCGACAGCCAGAGGTATGAGGGCAGAATGAAGCATTGAAGGAACCTAGAATTAAAAACATAATTGCGCCAAAAAGTGCTCCATGTGCCAAAACACTAAGAAAGAAAAGGGGTTAGATCAAATTCAGATGCTTACCTGACCAGACACGTCCCGCATCCACACGCACTTGGACGGTGAACACCGGGTGTGCTGGCTGATAAAAATGTACCACAAACACGTATCTGCCCAAGCGGGGCACTCTGCCACTCAAGGTAATCTGGTTCTGCAGAAACAAGAACAGCTCTGATACTACATTTGTTTTGTGAGATATTCTCGGGTTTATGAGCTGTGCTCTGTGCCACCTACCTGCAATGAAAGAGAGGGGGCTTAGCATCTCTCGAGAAGTTAGCAATCTCCTCAAAGAGTACGGCATCACAACGGCATGCTCCTAGCTGTTTGCATGCCAAGCATATCTAATGCTCTTCTGCAGTCTGTGAGACTACTGCCTAGTTTATTAAGATGCTGGCATTTTTGTTTCTCTTTCTGTCTATTATCTTGGTGGCTTAGTCTGCAACATTTTGATCATATCACATCATTCAGTTTTGATTCTCTTAAAGTGCTTCATCTCCTCAACTGTACTAAGAACATACTTTATGACTAAGGAAACAGTATTTTCAAAATATGAGATACCTGTAACGGTGTCAAGGTGACTCCAAGAACTGAGTCAGAAGGTAAAGGGGCACTGATTGGATCATAAAGTACGTTTCTCCGTACTTCAGAAATTTTCCCATCCTTGAACGCATCCAAAACCAAAGCCGCCGGTGGAGTTTCATACACTGAGGGAATGCATGTTGCACTAAACACAGAATTATATTAATTACTCTTGGGGCCAGGAGAATTCCTTAGGCATCATCAAAGAAAAAGCAAACATCTCACAAAAGTTAATAATTAGAATGTACTACAATTAATAATGCAATAGTAACCACTGTTACTCTTTGTATTCTATGTAAATGATCAGAAAGTAAATGAAAACAAGAGGTGCAGATTTAACTTACAAAGGGGGAAAATGTACATTAACTGATTTTATTCACTCAAAATTTCAATAACATAATGAGTGTCAACAGAAAGAGCTTACTAAAGAAGATGAAACCTAAGGGAACCAAAAGTGCTCAACCCCCCCCCAGTTAAATACATTTTAGTGAATCCAGTTAGTTACATTCACCAGAATCTGTACTAATATTGAATTCTCCGTTCTACAAATATTTATATAGGTGTATCCTTTAAACATGCAAGTTTTCCCACTGAAGTCAAGGGGACTACTTAAGTACTTAGAAGTTAAGCATATACTCAAATATTTGTAGAATTGGAGTCAAAATAAATAACAGTGCTCCTTGAAAGCATCCTTATTCATTTACCGCTGTGTTTAATTATTTCTTCCTTGGTATATTTAATTCTGAAGAGCTCGATTGAGAGAAGTATTTTCCAAGACTGCAGAAGAAAATGTTTTGGGGGGTTTCCTGCTAGCATTTGTTCGCTTCTCGTAAGTACTCAACAGACAATGATTAATCCTTGCTCAAGACAGGCCCAGAACTGGAATGGCAAGCGTGTTTCAGGGCCAGGATTGAGACCCATTTGCCTGGCCTGTGTGGGAAGTCACATGCAGCATCCTGCACAACACCGTTAAACTGAGCCAAGACTCTGCACCTTTAAACCTGGTGAAGGCTAAGCACTTTCAGGAAAGCACAAAACCAAAGTGAAAGGTACAAATTTCTACATTAACTTTATTTTAAATCACGCTTTTCACCCAGCCCCTTTCCCCCATTTTACTCAGAATATAAATGTGCAGTAATGCAAAATACCTTTGATGCGAGGACAAGTATCTTCAGTCTTAGAAAGCTACTCTCAGTTGTAACACTCTGAGCAGGAGAATTAAAGCTGCGATTCAATGCTATGCATGCTTGGAAGCCAAGTACAGTCACATGACTTTATCCAATTTACCATCCAGATTTTTCTGCTTGCTATTTCAATTCAACCATTATATTAGAAGCTACTGTCTGGAAAACTATTAGACCTAATTACCAGCGCTTTCTGCCTCTGAAGTCCTGCAAATGACATTTACTTTTACTTTGAGGCCCTTCCCATTGCCAGATCAGTAGGAAGAAAGCTTTAGGAGTAGCATCACGAGGGACATCCTGGGGAGTGCAGTGAACTGTGGGGCTCCCTAATTTGGAAGCTGCAGTGATAGCTCCTCTCTGTCCCAAAGAATAAAACATATGGAGAGGGGAAGACCTTCAACAGGATGGAGAAATTCCTCTGCAGAACTCCAAACTGACCACTTGGGAAGTCAAAGTTCAGGTTCAGATCTTTGCAGCAAGAGAAGACCCATCAACCTGGGTCAACCAAGCCATATGTGAGTGCTCTCATTACTTGTCCTATCCAATTGTAATGGAGGAGAAGGATCACCTAGTGTTGCTGTGTGGGGTGAATGCTGAGGGCACACCTACCGTATGGGCCCCATGATGAGATGGACAAGGGAATGGAGTGTTTGTGAAGCTGGGGTTTACATGTTGAGTAGTTTGATGCTGCCAAGTTGAGCTGGTGGCCTGAAAAGGCAGTCACGTCCCCTACCTAATGACAAATTGAAGACATTTTGGAACAGCTGAAGCGGTAATGTGCAGAATGAAACTCCAGATGGAGTGGTAAGCATTTCAGGCCACCAAAGTAGTAATGTTTCTCCAGCTTTGACACCTGTCATACTGGAGGATGTGTGAAAGATGTGTGTTGTCTAATGCATCAGCAGTCAGTAGTTGAGACAAGCCAGGAAGAGGCTAATATTAACAAAATCCTGTGCAAAAACCGGCTAGATTAACATTAATACTTCGGGTTTTTTTACAAATACTACTTCACAGAAGTGGCCTACAAATCACCTGTGAGTCACTGAGCAAAGATTTATTCAAAAGAATTAAAATCCCACTTAGTCTGCCTTTCAAGGTCTTCAGAAAATACGACGGATAAACCCAAGAAAGTTACCTTCCATCATGGGTACTCCTGTAAGCAGCTATGCACTGTACTTTAGGATCCACATATTCTGGAGAAAATTCTTCAGCTGATATAATACAAACCTTGTGCTGAAAAATAAGCACAAGGCACAATTAACAATTATTATCGTAAATAACAGGGCCAGGCCTGAACAGGAAGGACGAAGTCTAATTTTAGCATGAAGAAACCTGAACCCAAAACGTGTTCTGTCATGGACTTCCCACAAGATTTTGGATCCCTTTAGCTGCTTGCACCTGAATGCCTGAGTGTTGAATACCATTTTTGTGTCCTTCTAAGGGGAATGTTGGCTGTTCAGAAGTTAAATAAATTTAAACGTAAGTATATGTATGGCAGTGGGAATGACAGAAGACCAGCTCATGGGGTCAGAAGCTAGGCAAGGAGCGTACAGAGGTGGAGGGAAAAGCTCTCTTCTGTGGTGTTAGAGACTTTTGGACCCTGGGAAACCTTCTGAAATGCAGGCACAAACACTTGCTCGCACAAAGTCCATAGGAGTGAGTTTCAGTGACACCATGATTTCTCCCAATAGATTAAGAACTCATTTTAACAGCCAACGAGATCTCATATGTTTGTTTTTTTTAAGTAAAACCAGACATGAGCAAATGAAGCTGTAGTCGTCCCTCTGTAGCCATGGTGCTAAGGACATAAGGGAAAGCTTGTGGGTAGACACAAGTTTGCACTAATAAAATACATTACCTGCACTTACAAAATACATAAGTGCAGGTTACAAAACTTGTGCATGAACTACTTGAAAAGGAGCTAAAAATGCCTGATAAGCAGCAAGATAACTAGGATCATGTATTAACATAAATAAAAATTGCATAGGGAGAATTCATTAATGTACAAAGTGATTCAGTTTAGAAACAGGTCCTAAGACTTGTGTTTTAGCACCAGTGAGCAGGGACTAGAAACCCTTTATAAGCTAGAAAGCAGAGTGCTACAAGTCTCTTTTCCTGGGCAAGCAAACATTGTGCCTGTCCCGCATGTAATGACCTACAAGGCTCCAGCCCATTACAGCAGAACAAGGGTAGACTCTGAAGCTTTGAACTGCACTTTATGAGCGGCTCAAAAGTCAGTGCAAAATACAGTCTGGGTTTAGACAGCTCGTGTGCCTCGATGTGAGATAAAGACTATCAAGTTCTAAGAGCTGCTCTTGAAAGTCGACCTCAAGGACCCCAGTTCCTCTTTATTTAGATCAGATTTCTGAACTCCAGCGTTGGGGGCAGTTCCCCTTTGTCCCTCTGGTCTACATGACAGGGGGAGCTGCTGCCATTGACTCCATGATTAGTGTTCATACACCAGAAGCTCTTCTTTTCCCCCTTCTTCCTATCTTTTGCTAAGTGCAGTCTTTACATTTAACACAGGGAAATACTTCCCGTATCTCAGGAGAACATTGAAATTTATTTTGCAGCAAGCTGTTCAGGGAATGAAAACTAGAATTTTGCAATAAAAATACAGAGATTCTTAGCACAAGAGACTTCCACGTGTGGAGATACAGACTAATGGCAATGGTTTTAAACTAGAGCAGGGTAGGCTTAGATTAGACATTAGGATGAAGTTCTTTACACTGAGGGTGGTGAAACACTGGAACAGGTTGCCCAGAGAGGTGGTGGAGGCCCCATCCCTGGAGACATTAAAGGCCAGGCTGGATGAGGCTCTGAGCAACCTGATCTAGTTGAAGGTGTCCCTGCCTACTGCAGGAGGGTCGGACTAGATGACCTTTAAAGGTCCCTTCCAACGAAACACATTCTATGATTCTATGATTAATAATGTCAACGTCTTTTGGATATGGATCTTGTTAGCACGGCAATTGCTGCAGGGAGCTAACAGACAATTTAAAAGGTATTTGTTCACACTGAACACTGCATCATGAAATGAAGAAAGCACGTAGCAGTTGTTAATCCTAGTAGTTCCATGAAACTAATCTATGTTTATAGCAGTGTTTCAACTCTAGATTTTAACCAACTGTGTAACTCACCTTGTGCTTCTGAAATGGAAAACAGAAACAACACATAAGAAAATTCAGTGTCCAGAAAAATGTATTCCTGGTGTGGCCAAAAGAGGGCAGTGAAGGCTTTTTATTCAAAGTATTTAAAAGTTATATGACTAATGCATGCATTTATTACCTGAAATGAATGCATTTATTACCTGAATTTTGTAAGAGACCCAAGAAACTCCCAAATGGGTTTTGAGGGTTTAAAAAAAGTGAAAAATAAGGGGGGGGGGGGGAAGAAAGATTGAGTATAAAAGCTACCAGAAGAGTTTTCATTTACAGTTTACATGTAGAGGAGGGAGAGGAACTGAAATAAAGCACAAGAGAGTTGGAAAAACCAAGTTGCCAAGAAAGGCAAATTTCTATTTATCTTTGAAACTGATCAAGTTTGCTTCAGTATTCTCTGAGTATATATAAACTTCTTCAAGCATCTAATATACATCTTTTCACATTATGACCATAAAGCATGTGAACATAGGGAGAAAAGTATCTCTTTACCCACTCAGGGAATAGGTATTACAAAAAGGGAAAAGAAAATGGAAACTTACCAGAAGAAAATTAATTGATGATGCCTTAAGATGTATCTTTGTGTCTGCTAGAAGGTCATAGGCTGCAACGCGATTCCTGTCGTCAACTACAACACTGCGACAAAGGAAACTGAGACAGAAAGCGGGATTAAAATTGAGCCTGGCATTGCCACGTTGTTTAGGCTATGGCCTAGCTAAGCTGCCTAGCTTTTGGCTAGCCTCGCCTCTAGTGCCTAGCCGTCCTGCTGGCTCATAAGTAACAGCTACCTTTGGCCACTGGTGAACATGCAGTACCCTCGCTAGTGAGGCAAAGGATGTACCATGTACACAATGCTGCTCGTCCTTCGTGGGTTGGCCAACAGAGAGGCCAAACCTCCAGACTTCAGCTCAGATCTCCATTTGAGGCACTGATTTAAGTAGGATGTGGACAGCCAGATATGCGTACATGCTACCCGCAGAGGTTTCCAAGCAGTGTAACATGGCGTGTAACTAATATTCAGTGCCTGGGCCGTGGTCCTTGAGGTGCCAGCATGCACCAGCTGCTGCTTTGCACTACTGACACGCGCCACTGATGGTGTGGATCAGCAGCTCTCACCCACACAGTGGCAGCTGGGCAAGTCTTGATTTTAAGAAGCTATTCTGTATGCTGAGATACTCCCCAAAACAAGTGAAAAAATGTAGGTTTGCCTCTTACTGACTACCTTCGATTGGCTGCGCATCTTTGGTAAAGACAAATACACACTAAGAAGAGCAGCCTTGCTAAAGCCTTTGAACTCTCCCCTATTCAGGCATCATGACCCCTGCAACTTGGCAAAAGTAGCAGCAGTTCCCTTTAGCTAAAGAGAAGTAATTTAAGGCTCTAATTTCTTTTCTTTCTTCTGCACTTCTGCTCAGCTAGGCCAGCCAGTGTGTTGTGGGTGAGGAGCTGCAACCACCATACAACTCCTTCTCTGTTTCTCCTCTATGAACCAGAGAATGTGGAAGCTTCACTCTTGTTTAGAGTAGAGCTCAGAAATAAGGTCAGCTGAGGGCTAAGGACACTTAAGACTGGAGAAATACAGGTCCCTTATTTGTGATTCACTGGAAGCTTGCAATGTGTTTATTCTCTTACGATGTTTTATTGGGAATAATCAAGCTCCTAGAGCTGTAAGAAGGCCTGGCACAATATATTCCCGATTCTACAAGTTACTCTTATCTGCATGTACCTCATTATGTCATTTCTAGATTTATTTTTTAACAGAAGAGACTTGCAGCTTCCCGCTTAGGAAAGATGACACAGCAACTTACTTGCAACGTGACCATTAGCTTCATGCAGAATGGCTGCAGAAGGGGCTTACTGCATTGCTACATTACAGTAGCGAAGTCTTTCTTTGTATTTTCATGAGCAAGTTCTCAGTGTATAATACGGACAAATAAGTACGTTCAAAATTAGCCTATAAAATGTGTTTGGGGAAAAAAAGCAATAAAATGGAAGATTTCTAGCAAGTAGTTCGGGGGTTAAAGCGTTAGGTAACAGGCTAAAATAAGAGCTTTCCCCAGCAATAGCCTCACAAGGTCACTGCTCCATAAAGCTCTGCTCTGTATCACAAACATGCTGATGAAAATGATTTTTCTTACTGGGCAATTTCGTCCCAAATATCCCTAAGCCTCCAATCTGCCAAACACTTGGCTCATGGGAAAAACGAATGCATGTCTGTAGTCCCCTGGCACAGGGTAAGCTCTCTCAAGGGTGCAAATATCTGCAGGACCACAATCCCAGTTTGAGTCATAAGCTGAAATGCTAAAGTGTTAAAGACAATCTTGCTCAGGACAGACAAAAATCTCTTGTGCAGAAACATCTGCAGTAACCTCAGTAGTCAACAAGGATAAAGAAGCATTCAGCTGAAGATCTTGCCTACAGCCTCACAGCCAGAGGGTGGCTACACTTCCTGTTTCTGCTTCAGCAGATCTTGTTAGGAACGGTGGTGTCCTGGTTTGAGGTAAAACAGAACCAATTTTCTGATTTGTAATTTTACTTTTTAGCTGGGCCTCTTCTAACTTACTAAACTCTGAAATTAACAGCATGTTGTTCAGAAACTGTTCGCTCTCAGAGTGATAAGACCTGATTATACCAATGAATGGTATGCACAGAGGCTCTTGCTTATACTTATTGCTATAACAACCAAGGTCAGCTAACTTCGCTTTTTGCCCGTTAGAGGGTCGGAAGCGGAGAAGGGTCCCACCTGCAGGGAGGAGCGGACAGGACAGGTGACCCAAAACTAATCAACAGGGTATTCCATCCCATCTGCATCACGCTCAGTATAAAAGCTAAGGGATCAAAGGGGCAAGGTGGCCCTGGCTCGTTTTTTCTTCAATGGCTGACGTCTGAGGAGGACCTTNGTGGGAATATTCTTGTAAAACTGGCTGCTACATTTTTTATAGCCAAAGCCCTTGGACACGCTTTTAACTAAATAAAAACAGTACAGGCATCTGCAGCCAACAGTGACGCTTTTCCACTGGACATGGTGGTTAATAGTTTATAAGGATTTATGAATGCATACAAAAAAGTAACCCTTTGTATAGGAAAACAGTACACTGAAGCAGTAGCAATATGTAATGAGCTGACTGCACAGAGAGAATTTAAAAACTGTACAATACCCACAGAATCGTGTACTTGCTTTTAAATCACCCTAAAATTCGAACAATCTACATAGTAAATTATGTATTAAAAAAATAATTATATCCCAAATGCTTATTTAAACATGTAGTGATTACTTTCAGAATTTCTTACCTGTATTTACAACTGTATATTCTCACTCTGCCTTCAGTGACAGGTCCAGGGCTATGTATTATTACCTCAGCAGTGTATAACCGATCCTCTTCATTGGCATATTCAAAAATCAGAACATAGCGACCAACTTGGGGAACATTTATGGTCACCTGCAAATTGACCTAGGTCAAGTTCATTGAAAAAGAAAAAAGCCATTAGATTTTTCACTCCCTTTCTTGCAGGAAACTCCCTTTCCTGCCCTGTGAGCCAACTGGTCTGCATTAGTCCAGGGCCAGTCCTGTACCGTCTCAGCAAAAGACATTCAGTAGAATGGAAGCAATGCTTATAAACATCACTTTGCCCACTCATAAGAGTCAATCAAGTTCAACAAACAGCTGCCATTATAATAGTTCTAGGAAGGCTGTAAAATAAGCCTGCAAAATTAGTATATTATTATTATTATCATCATCATCATCATCATCCCCGGTAGAAAGTGAGGAAACTTTAATGATACTAAAACATTGTCACCATCATCTCTATGCTATCTTTAATAACAAATAAAAATTTACTCTATTGCTCCACTGAAAAAGTCATTTCCAGGAACACAATTCCTACCATAGTAGTGCCGTATATTGATTCCCTACAAAAAGTTAATCTTCTCCAGCAAATAGCCAATGCAACGCTCTGAAGCATCAAGTTTTTCTTTTAGTTTACCTGTATGAGTTGGTTAAAATAATATTTGATGGAAAATACTCTGAAGCAGTTGCATGGACAGTACTGTGGTTACAGAGGGTTTTGCTACAGATAGCTATATCATTCTTTTCAAATTTAAACTAATTTTCTCAATACTTCCTGAGGCTACAAACACTTAAACATGTAAATAATTCTGTCAACAGCCCTCTTGACTTCACTGCAATTACTCATACCAGTAAAGTTTTGCACGTGCATCAGGGCCTGTGGCATGTAAGTATTCTTGTTGCACTTGGTATTTTTCACAGCAATAACCAAGCACAGAAACAGAGGGCATAATCATTTTACATGTAATTGTCATGTCCTTGATAAAATACTTTATTTTTACCAAACACTCTTCTAGTATAATTTTTAATTTCACAAAGCATGTTCCCCTTTCTAATGGACCTACAGCAGTGGCATAATTGCTTCTGCTTGTTTTTGAGGAAAGCAAATATTTTACATAAGTATAGCTATTTAAGAAACAAAAAAAAAAGATTAATTTAGAATGACATTATGTACACCATTTCTGCTGACAAGCCATTATGCCATTTCTGCTGTAATTAAACACTGTGCTGAACAAGCCAGAAGGCCAAAAGCAGAGGGATTTGTATTTACTAAAATACTTTTGTCAGATTGAAATGTCCACTCTTGTCACAGTTATAAACCTGCCTACACTGATCCATTTACACAGTTCTGTATAAAATGTAGAACTTAACACAGAGTCTGTTTTAGGGATCCTGAGCTATAAATCTGCAACCATTTTAGCCTGGTAGGTTTAGAGCCAACAGTGCAGATGGGAGTGCAATTAGCAGGCAGGAATCTGACCTCTCTTCCACTGATATGGGACATCACTGGTTGATCAGGAGTTGGCTGTCGCACAGGTATTCTTCTGTATTCACCCCCGTGGCTGAAATACGCTGCCTCTGAACCAAGGACACAGGAAAATCTGCCCAGTGGCAAATGCTGATAGAGCAAGCAGCTTACACACAAAAAAACCCAAACAAAACACAGGATTATTATTGTTTTCAAGTGCACCAGGACAATAATAAAATAATCCAAGGCTGGCTTATTCTGTAGTTTATATACTGACTGCTCTGTTGAAGCGCGTCCCGAATAGGTGCAAGGCTCCGTAACTTGTATCTGCAAGATGGATGCTTCGTAGTAATCACTAGGTAACAGCACCATATAATCCTACGAACAAAAAATATAACAAATGCAAGGCCATGCAGAAAATTACAAAAGGAGCATCTCTAGGCTTTCACAATGTAGCAACGAACAAAACCAACCACATAAACAAGTTTTACAGCGGGTACCTGCAAGACGTGGATTTTTTTTGTTGGTACATGGGCCACTAACATCAGAACGTGTCTCCCTAAGTCTATTTATACCTTCATAGAGATGGGATGAAGGCAGCTGCTCTGTGAGCAGGGGAACTCCCAAGCCATTCTCCCATCATGTGTTGTATGAGACGGTGCTCATAAAGGAGCCTCCCCAGGGCTTGGTACCACACAGCCAGCTGGGTGCAGGTTTCACCCATGGGTGCAATCCACACGCACACAACTCAACTAGGCGTGACTCCACAAGGCAGATTCACGTATCCCAGGTGACTTTATAAAAATATCCCACGTAATCTATTAAGCTGTGCCTCAAAAGCCGGTATATTTTCTGCTCTGCCTTGCCTACTTAAATTAACATGTTAGAGCTTACTTAGAAAAACTGTTATTGTGAGAACATGCTGGGCTAAGATCATTAATAAATTCCTTTTCAAAGTTATTAGTAAAACAACCTAAGCACAATAAGTACTGTCACTTTCAGCAAGAAATATGTTTGCAAGCTCTTTCGTAACAGTTTATGTGGTCTTCCATAAATTTAACAGAGACCCAGGCTTAATGAATAAAGACACTGGCTACTTGTTAACCCTCTACAACATACATATGAATTTCAGCATGCCGTCTTTGTGATCGTACAAGTTTAAGGTTTTTCATAAATGATCACCTCAAACAATTCGACTTTTTATAGCAATTTCTCAGAACTGCTGTCAGAAATTCTTTCAGTTTTTCAGTGAGTGAAAGAAGAGTAATGATGGGAGGATAAAAACACTCAGAAAATGAGCTGCTAGTCATGCAGCCCATCTTACAATACTTTTCTGAAGCATCTTTGTCAAGAAACTAAAGCCATGGTCACCTGTGGCTGAGCCAAGCTTTACATATGACATCTGATACGTAAGAATTATGAATTTCTATGAGCATTTATGCTCAACCAATTGCGCTGTATGTTAATTTATCATTTGAAGGTACAGATTCCGGATAGACTTAAAGTCTGTAGGCACAAGAAAAATTAGAGCAGGTGAAAGTCAGAGAAGAAAAATTAAACAAGAGGCAGAACTGTAAATTTTCATAATGATATTCTGCTGCGGTACTCTTCTCACGAGCGCTGTATTTCAATTGCTTGCAGGGTTCTTCCCTGCAAATAACTCCAGAGCAATACAATCATGACAGCCTTCAAGCACTTGTTTTCCTCAATTGTTTTCTTACCAAGAGGACTTCCTCTGCCATTATACTGACAGTCCACGTGCCTGGAACCAGAGAGAAAGGCCCTGTGGAGCTTTTTCCTGGGATTGTGACAAAAGCTGGCTCCTTGCTGGGTGGGAAGACAAACTCTATGCTCTGAGCAGCCCCTGCCAGCAAAAAAAAAAAAAATCAAGTAAAAAAATAAGGGACTGTGTAAAATGTCTGTACTTGCTTAGTGCGCTGGACTGATGGTTTTATCAATGCTTTTCTGTCAATATGTATTAACAGTGTATTCAACCGCACACAGGCAGCTACGGAGCTATGCAGTGGTTGTTGTCTTTGTTCTTATTAATCTTGAGCAAATTGGTTCAGAAAAGCAGAGCTCTGCCCCTGTAATGGCCAGTTTTGCGATACTCTGAAATGCTCACTTCTTCACTTTCCTCTTCCATTATTTTCCATTCAGTCTGTCTCTGCACTGACTTACGGTATGTTCAGTTGACACAAGGCCTGTTCTCATGTGACTTTCAGCCAAATATTTCAGATACTGGAAGGTCTCAGTAGCATCTAAAATGTTTCGTTACGGATAGTAACTGAAGGTAACTTCTGGGCAGAGCTGATACACAACAGAAACATAGCTGCAGTATGCTTTATCCAAGAGAAGTCATGAGGATCAACTGTTATGAATACTAAAGGTTTCCTCTTTGAAGCCCCTGGACACAGACAAAAGCTGGTTTGTTCCCTCCTAGGTGATATAAGCCAGACCCGACCACAAACTGCTGCCACTGCTGAGTGGTATCTGCCAAGTCTTCAGTTTTGTTTCTTCCAAATTACTGAAAGGATCTATGACTAAACTCCATTAGCTCCCATCAATATGCTCAGGTTAGGCATAATAAGAGATAATTCTGCGTATAGGCTTGGTATGCCTCTACCATTCAAAGGACATGGAGTACTTCTCTCTTATCAGGGCCCCAAAAAGCATCACATGCTGTTGAGGTCTGTAACCAAAGCTAACTTGGTAGATTGTATTCATCATTAAATAAATGTTATTCATGGAATGAAGGCAGAAGTCACCTTTAAACTGAAATATTTAAGGCAACTAAACCAAAATAAGTGCCGTTAGCCCTTCTTTAAAAGCTTCATAAAACACACAGTTCACAGCTTCCAAGTGAAGAACTGAAAGCACTGAGGTTGGCAAACATTTGCAAAAACAAATGTTGATTACTACTGTAAGCAGGCGTTTCATGCAAACACAGCCACATCAATTACATGGCAAAACATATTAGGAAAAGCATAAAAGCACTGACACAGTTAAAAGTGATGCATTTTAAGCGACATTACGAATTTGACTTAGGCGCACCCTGAAAAGGCTCCTCTGATCTAACCTTCATCTGACGGGTTGTGCCGTTGAGTTGCACCTACCTGTTGCAGGCCGAGATTGACAAGCAGATACGCGGCCAGATAATGTTTCACCTCCAGGGTTAATATATCTCAGGATAACGCGAAATAAGGAGAGGTTTGATTTTTCCACATTCAAAGTTATCCTCACTTCGTTCTGAAAAATGGAAGTTAATAAAACAAAACCAGCCGTAAAGTGCTGAATAGAGGAACAGTTAGAAGCCATGCAAGCACCGTACTAAAGTCCTACAAGAAAAACACACATGCAGACAAGTATATTCTGGAATGGCAATGTTGGTATATGACAGAGGAAGACAGGCAAGCCTAGTGAGAAAATTAATTCACTTACAAGTATAATTAGTGCCAAAATGTTTTCCCTCAGCCATTGAGATCTTCCCTTTAGAGCTTTTTGAGCCCAGGCTGACATAGCGGAGGACTAGGTGGAAGAGCTTAGGGGAAGCCACAGTGACAGGCACAATCACCTCTGGCTGGGAAAAATAAAAAGAAAGGGAAAAAGGAGGAAAGGAAAGTATATTATTTGTTACTAGCACCCAGAGAAAGAAAAACCATTTGGCAAAGACAAACTCCATAACAGAAAAGAAAGGCTTGGGCAGCTTACAAAAGAATACAGAACAAAACCTCCTGTGAAATAAAACTCTTGTTGAGTAAAACAGCTTATCCAGAAAGACAAAGAATGGCTGAACTAACGTGTGTTGATGTTGCACCTTGAAACATGGACAGTATATTACCGTTACTCTCCCCTCCTGTGCCATAAAGGAGACATATGGTATCAAGGGCCGTCCATATTCCTGGCTTCCTGAGGAACAGGCCAGAACCATTGATCCTAGTCTGAGATCACTCACAACGCTCCACAGCATGCAAACATCTCGGACCGTCACTGAAACGTTTCTTAGAGATGTGATGGCATGGCTCTCTTTGCCCTGGGGCTGAATTGACACCTCTGGAGCTGCTTGTCAGCCCTGGATGGGCAGCAAGCCTGCAGGAGGCTGCATTCACACGGCCCCCACTATTCAGTTTGCAGAGCAACAGAATCGGCAGAGACATGTTCAAGGGTTGGTGGTAAATTAGGAAAAACTAGGACTGGTGCAACCTCAAGGGTTTGGCTTCCTTCTTTCCATCCTAAATCCTAAAGCTCCCCTCGTTACCCAACTCCCAGTTCACCCATCACAGTCCACTCACTGTCCCCTTCCAAGATGCTTGTGCTATGGTGACCTCCCCACTACTATGGTCCACTATGCTTCCCCCAAAACACACATGTTTTCTCAAGTCCATACATTTGAGAAGAGAACACAGAATCTCATTTTCTCTTATTGCTAAACGCTACAATAAATGCAAGATTGGCAGCTCCCATATGCTGCTCTGAATGTATATTCCTTAGTTCTGTCATCATCATCCCAGAGACCGCCACTTGCTTACCAGAAGTGCAAAGCAGAAAGCAAAGATAGACATACAACAGATGGCAGGGCTGAGAGATCTACAGAGACTAGATAGCTAAAATCTAGGTGATTGCATAAGCGCAGTGGACCAGGACTGAAAATACAGACAAGTAGGGGAAGGTTTTACAAGTATTGTTTTAAATGGAGAAGGATGACTACTGAAGGATACTACATGGATGAGACAGGCATTGAAGGAACACTTGAAAAATAGATATGAACAACAAATAAAAGAAAAAAGAAAGAAAGAAACATGCTGCAGGAGATTTATCAAAATGGTTTCTAAGCTTTAATGGAAAATCTAGAAGACACAGTGGAGAGTGAGAAAGAAGACATGTGAGGAATGAGAGAGGAAGAGATGTCGGTCCCTGACTTCAAGCAAAGGCAGGGAGCGGGGAGAAATTATTCTTTGAGCTCTGTCACAAAGTTGGGCAACTCTGGCCAGTGCTTTAAGATCTGAGCCCTCTATCTATAATGAAACATCCGTGTTGGCAGCTTGACAGGACACCAGTCACCACCTCCACTGAGGTCACACACAGCTTACTTATTTCACCTCAAAAAATTTTAATTGTACTGAAATAGTTTCTTTTCACAAAAAATTGTTACGTCAGCCTTTTGTGTGGTAGATATGGTAACACTATTTGTCTTCTACAAAATAAACGTCAGGAGGATTATTTCAGGGTCTTGCAAGACACAGAAATGCTGTGTCAGATTTAGGAAAGTTCCTTAAACTGAAGAATGTGAGCGTATCTCAGCTATGCAAGGATCTAACTAAGATCTAACGGCCTGGAGCTGGCAATTACTTACATGAGTGAAAAGCTTTATCCAGGTAAGCAAAATAATGCATGATTTTAGCAAGATTAGAGACTAAGCCCTTTCACTACCTCTTTACAAAATGCCACTGGATATGAAATGCAAAAAGCAGCTAGAAAGTAAAGAAATCACCGCTGCTGGAGAGTTGCCTTCATTTGTGAACGTGGAGTAATTCTGAAGATCCAACAATATGAGCTCTGGGTTAAAAAAACCCCAAAAGAACAAAGATGAAAGAGTGAAAAATGAAGAACAGAAAGGAAATCGCTTTGCTTGTGCGATGGTTATGTGCTTATGTCTCAGTCTACAGTGATCCATTAGTCCTTGGACAACTTACAGAGGCTGGACACAGCTATACCTGGGGACTAAAAATATGTAATGAGCACCAGAGTACTACAGATAACAGAGTACTACTTTTAAGAAGAGTGAGCATTTATTGCTCCAATCTACTGTTGTAAAATCCTGGTTCACTTCCTTCTCACACAATTAAATTGTGGTGACTTTTTTCTTGTGGTTTATTTATTCCCTCTGCTGTTGTTTAGTTTATTTGTAGACTTTCATGAGATTAAAACAAATGCTGCCAATACGCTCCCACTCACAGCTTGTTTCGCTGAATCACACATTTTCCTGTTTGCTGTAATCTGAAGCTATCATTCCTAATGAAGTTGGCGCCTTTCTCTTCCTCCCTCAATACAAGTTGCAAGTGTAACAAGGCTTCAGTGACAGCGCTGTGATGGTACCTGAAAATCTTATGGACACAGACTGCCACTGAATTCCGTAATTCAAATTATTTAGCCAAGTATCAATCTTCTACTGTTTTTGCTCTCCTTGGCATGACAAGAATTTCTGCACTTAGTATTATATACTTTAAATCTATTAGTTCTTTTCTTTAAACCTATTGCAAAACACATATTTCTCACCAAAAAAACCCCTCAAAGAATATCTCCGAAGAACACATGTTTGCAGTAGCAATCACCAGCTTACAATAATATCAACACTCACTAACCCAAACAGTAATACAGTGCCAAAGTTTGGATTAGTGAGATCCTGTCCTTTCTTCTGGTTTCTCCATGACCTTGCACATACACAGCAGTACTATAGAGACATACATACCGTACACCTATGTTTTCACCCAAAAGCCTTGAACGAAATACCGGCTTACTTGTATAGAGGACATCCGGGCATATCCTCTCCAACTGAAGCTAGGAAATTCCTGAGGATCATAGCCAAACCGAACTTCCCTTCCCTTGACAGTAGTACCGTCTTCAATCTCAAACTTCATATGGTGCAGATCAGGGAAAAAATAGTTTTTTTCAGGCCTTTCAAGGAGGAAAAAAAAAAAAGCAAACCAAAGAATTATCAGTGGCTGTATGGTCTACATCTAAGACCATAAAGCAGTGAAGAAGAGCATAAAGCGGTGGATGGGAGGTGACCTACTGATGACTGAGGAATCCTGATAGCAGCTAACAAATTCAAGACAGCTGATAAGATGGATGTAATGAGAATTCTCCTTCCAGAAGCTTTTACAGCTGTATGTTTTCCTATATAACTCTTGATAGATATATAGATACATATGCAATACTATTGCAAAACAGGTATTGGTTATTTAAGGAAACAAGTTTAAAAATCTTATTGAAATAACAGAAGAAAACTGCCCAGCAAAATGAATACCAGTACCTAATACATTTTACCAGCTTATTTATCAACAAATCCAGACCCTCCTGTGAAAGGACAGCAAGGGACTGATGGGCAGTTTTGAAAGAACTATGCCAAAGCACGAGCTACCAGTAGCTCCGGGCAGACTCACTCCTGACAGGTCGTCCCCATGACGTGCGCCCTGCACTGGCAGCCACCCGAGGGCTCGGCACACGTCAGGCTGAGGGATCCTCCAACATCGCACCGGCAGCCTGTCAGGCAAAGAGCAGAAGCCAAATATCCCATCAGGAAAAAAAAAAAAAAAAGCGATAAAAGTTATCAGAAAACACAGCTCGCTTCCACTAATTAAACACCATTAATGACTCGTTTCCTCCTTCCGGAGGCCGTCAGACTCCCCTCCCCTCAGACTCTTTCAAACACATGTTAACACACATGCATAAGCTGCAACTATTTCTGGCTTCCCGTGTTTGTGGTTGTTTTCTTTATTTCTCCTTGGAATGTGACAAAAGCCACTTTATAAAAAAAATCAAAAGTAATAAGCCATGCCACATTACTAAATGCTGGACTACAGTTTTGCAGAACAGCCATTCGAGTGTTTTCAAATCCAAAGTCAGAAGTTCTACAGCAATATCAGGATGAGTAATCACTTTTTTAAAAACAAACAAAAAAAGAAGACGTAACTTACAAGAAGTGCAAGATGCTAGTTTTTCAGCATCTGGTACCACGACATTTAATTTATCTTATAAAAATTGCACACAGCAAGAAGACATGTGTTTATGCAATAGCATATGCATATTTTTAACCAATATTGGATGACAATATTGAATGACTTGCTACATGAGACAGGACTTGTGGCATAAACTAAATGACACTTCTAGTAATAAGGTATAATATATCGTACTATGAACAAGTATGCCTAGGCTAAAAATTTCAAGCTGAATTGGAAGGTTGAAAGTTCCTAAACATGTATTTACATCATAGTGTAAGTGTCCTGTTTTCTGAGACATGTTAAGCACCTCTAATATCAAAATCAAGGATAATTAAAGTATTTGACAGCTTTGCGAAAACAGATCCCTTTCATTAGCTCCTTGGTTTGCACATTAGGCATGAAAGCTTTGTTTGATACTGTGGCCATTATTTTTAACTTTGCACACATTAAATGATTGTTAGAAGAACTTCAATGCTTTAAAAATAAATCTCTCGCATCAACCCTGGACAGGTGTAAAGCACACTGAAGTCTGTGAAAGTGCTTTCAATAATTCTAACAAACCTAAATCTACAGTGGGGGGACTGGGAGGGAAGGGAACTGTTGAAGTAGCCCTACATCCCCCAAAGCACGTGGCAGAGCAAGTCTCCTTCAGAAGAAGGACCACTTTCTCCACATCACAGATACATCTGGCTCTGCCTCAAAACACATCGAGCCCTGGGCTAAAGCAATACATGAATATACCTGCAAAAAAAAAATAAATCAAGATAGAATCTGTTGTAGTATTTTAAGTTCCCGTTGCAGCAGCAGACCTTACAAAACTGCAAAGTGGAACAGAGAGCTACCACTCTTACAGGTAGCACTTGCAGGAAAATCAACCATCCCTCGCCCCACAACTTGTGAGAAGGAGCGAGAGGAGGAATGACTCTCAGTTATCTTAAGCAAATGGTGGTAAATGGGGCACCAGGGAAGACAGGGTGAAGCACAAGGAACTCCAAGAGGAACACCTTTCCTCAAGTGAGGGAGCCACAAACAGCTGGGAACCACAGTGATAACATCTGCCTCGCTCTTTCTCCCTTTGGAAGGTAAAGGACGATTTACTTGGGTTAAAGGCAATTACAAGCAGTAGTGCAAAATGCTGTGCACATGAGTGATTCAACAAATACATCCACATTTTCTAAATACAGCCTAGGGAATTCTGAAGACTTTCATGCGATGTGCAAATGTGCTCCTAGTGATGTCATTTATTCATTTTACCTCGGCAGCCAAAATAATTCTTGTTTTCGAGAGCATAATAACCAGCTTCACAAGTGTCACAGGAATCTCCACAAACATTAGATTTGCAGTAACAATGCCCATTTTCCTGTGAAGAAAACAGTTTCATCAAAAATGTTTCAGCACCTTTTTCAGAACTTAAATCTTTCAGTACTTTGAATTCCTCCTAATTCTAAAGAGGAAAAACATCCTAATCAACAAAAAATATTATCTGGACATAACTTCTGTCACATACCATTGTCAACGAGCAGACTAGAAAATACATACACTCAAGACAATGAAAAATTTGCAGAAGTTTTATACATCCCTAGGATGTACAAAATATATACATCCCTAAGACATATAAATCTTCAGTATGAAATTGCTTCTTTGCTATATAAAACCAGCCACTTTATGTGCAAAAGCATTAATCAGTACCAAGATTTCTACCCTACCAAATGTTACAACAATCTGTCTTTATAAAAATCAATGTAATTAATGTTGTTCTTTTAACTTCACTTTACCTGCTGACATTCTCCGACTCCACTCAGTGTTCCACTCACATCACACTGGCATGCTGCACAGATGAAAAAAAGACAATCTGCATTTTGTCTTTCCAAGATACTTTGCAGGAAAAAAAAAAACCCACCACCCTGAATCTGCAATTTTGAGTGATAACGCCACAAGGTGAATATTACTCAGGAAGGTGCAGAATAGCATACAGATACTGACGCAAGGTGAGAAGAAAAAGCAAAGGAGAAAGAATGAAGACTTCCGTGTACGTGCAATTTACTTGTGTTTTAAAGGGTTCTAACTTGTGTTTAACAACCAGTCTTGAATTTGGATTTACAATTGTTTTCTTTCTTAGAAACATTCAGACAATTGATGCAAAACAGCCAGTTTTGCAGCCTGTGTCAGACAGTGTCTTCCAGCCTGACTGGACTTCCAGCCCATTCCATTCTGCAGTGCCACTTCGGGACCAGTTCAACTCTCCGTATGAAGTACAAATGAAGCAAATATTGCAGGAAGGAGCTACGCTGACCTAGAGGTTTGGTGAAACCCAGTATTGACTCTGTGACTGAAGGCAGAGAAGATTAATTACATGAAATGTGCAGTAATTAATCATTGAGGAGATGTTTAGACTGCATAGTACTTAGAGATTTAGAGTCAAAGATGTAACGAAATTGGTATCGGCTCTAAGGCTACTCATTCTATGTAGGTGGCTGTTGTGATGGAACCTATTGGAAAGGGAACAGTTGGGGAAAAAAAAAATTTAAAGATTTTTTGTCTTTACCCCTTTTCATCTTTAAAATTATTATTCTCTGCCTGAAAAACACACACTTGCTGTTAGCAAAGACTGAAAATTGCAAACATATTAAATAGACATAAACCATAACAGATTTGTCATGCCCTGAGGCCACGAGAAGGCTTTTCACTCCTCTACAAGCTAGGAGACGATAATAAATGAAAAAGCACCTTTTTCTCAAAACAATGAGAAAACTTCTGGTTTCAGTGTTGAGGCAGGAATTCTGTTTCACTCCAGTAAAACTGCCATAGGGCTGTATGGGCTACACATCACTGTAAGTCAGAGCACACCTTACTCCAGCACTAGCAAACACTCATGAAATTATGCTCTAATTTCTACAGGTAACTGCTGGTATCATTGGTAATTTGATGTTAAAATCAAGTAGCACGAAAAAACATGCTGCTAACAAGAGCTGTGAAAGTCACTGAGCACGAAAGATGGAGACAGTGAATAAAGATGACTTTCAGAAGAATTTAACACATTCCATAAGCCAAAGGAATATGCCATGAAGCCATACCCGTACATCCCTCAGGGTTTTCTTTGGCCAAGTTCCAGTACAACGGTTTGCATTTACTACAGGTAGGACCTTCAACGTGCTGAAGACATTGACAATAGCCCTAATGACAGAAAGGAGCTAATATGCATTCATCTGCTTCATAAAAAACATACTGGTCTTTAGTATTAAGAAAAACCTCATGTTATTAACAGCTCAGGCAGTTTATTGACATTTATAGATGCATGGAAACTGTGGCTGATTCAGACTTCTTAGGTTTTTCTGTCTCATACTATCAGCACAGGATTGTTCCACCCTGTGTATTTTTTCCTTACCTAATGTCCTTACTTCTAAATGTAATTTCCTTACTTCTAAATGTCCCAGCAAATGTACTTTCCAGTTCTTTTGTAGCCTTATTAGAACTGCTCTAAAGGATTAACCATTTTGCAAAAAGTTTAAAAACGAAATTACCTTTAAAAAAAACATTAATTTTCATATTTACTCCTTCCTTTATTGGTGGAAGCCATACATAGCTGTATACATGAGCCTGCATAGATACTTCTTTCATCTGTCAGACTTATCCTCTAGGTCTTCTTTGCTACGCATTTAGCAACAACTGTGATTTATGGTAATATGCTACTAATAAACATCAGTGTATTAATAACAATAATAGTGGAATAGCAACAGTTACAAAGAGGTAATAATTTTTTCAAGAACAATTTGATGCTGAAATAGCCAGTTGCAACCCAGAACCAGACATCCATAGGTATATATGCACATCTGCACGTATATATTCGTGTTCTAGCATACCAAGGCGACATAACAGTATGCATATTCCATATATAAAAGATTTTGTAAAAAGTACTTAACAGGTAATCGCACTGGTATGATCAAAGAACAAAATACAAAGTTTTTTCCACTCTTACTCTGCAAATAAACTCGTGCAATTCTTTCACAGTCTAAGAGCAGGCTTCAGGGCTTGAGCAATGAAGTGAACGTGTTCAGCAAAGGCACATGAATTATTAACAGGTATTGTTAGCTATGATGGTAGAATACTTACAGAATGAGAATCAACGCTACCTGAAGGGTCACATTCACTTTTGACACCTTTATGAAATTAAAAAACAAACACATTGAAAGATCTTTTGAAAACAGAGCTGTGGAATGTAGTAGTGCAGAAGTACAATGTAGCAGGTGTGAGGTTGAATGGGCTTTTTAATACGGTCACCTTGTAGGAACTCAAATACTTTAAACTTCAAGACCAGCAGAGAAGCCTTTAATAATGATTTTTCAAATGTGTATTTAGCCTGGATTAGACTATTTGGTTTGGTATGCAACGTAAGTCACTTGGAAAAAATATAGCACTAACCTAGAGAACTGAGAGATGTTTTCTTAAAATTCCTGTGCTATCATTTAAAAAAGGTTTTAATCTTATAGTTCACTTTGTGAAATAACATACAGAATGACAAATAAGCTCATCTAATATGTGCTCCTGGCGCATCCCTCCCTCCCTACGCTTCAGGGGGTTTCTATAAAACTTTGCAGGCAGCAGACTGCCCTGGAGTACCCTGCAATAAAAACGGGGCCAACCCCAATGAGCATGGAGGGGTTTCCCTCGGAAGCGTTACCTTCGCAGTAGGGGAAACTGTCGGCTGCAGAAAGGCATCTGTCGCACCGTCGCCCCGTGACGCCCGTTTGACACTGGCACTGCCCCGACGTGGGCTCACAGGAGCCGTGCCGGGAACCGTTGGGAGAGCACTGACAAGCTACATAACAACAAACACAGACAGGGGTTGGGAGGGTTCACCCTGTAGGTACCAAGCAACAACTTTCCAAAACTTTAATACTGTAGACATTTTGAATACTATTTGTCTAGAGTGTTCTTCATTTTTCTTTCCAATAAATAGCTCCTGTAACTCACAGGTTTCTCACCCCTGCTTGGAACCTATGAGTTTGAGGTGACCTTTGCTGTCTTGACATTGCTTTCTTCCTCTGTTCTTGACAGAAACGGGTAGGATTATCTGGAACTCCAATAAATCCCTCTTCCTCAACCTTTTTGTCCCATCCTAAGAGCAGACTTGGTTTTGGCTTTCTGCTTTCTCGATTTTCTAATGGCACAGAAGGCACAGTGCAAATTCTGTAATTAGACCTGCACTTAAAAATATGATGGTGAAATATAGACTATAAAACTGTATGCCCATTACACCTTTAGATCTGAGGGCAGAGGAGGTCAGAAGCTTTGAAATATGACCATGCAACAGTCTTATTGTTTCAGATTCCCACATAAGGTCTCAGTTGTGCCATGATTTACACACACAGGGTGAATAAGAATAATGCCACTAAAAAGAACAATGCTGCTACAGCCCAGGGGACTAATTTTTGCTCAGATAGAGTCTCAGGGTGAAATGCCTAATGACAATTATCTTACTAAAGTAGTAGCCAGTCTCCTAAAGAGGGAGAACAAACCTGTAAGACTTTTTTTGCTGTGGTTGTCGTGATTAGTAATAGCAGAATTCTGAGGATACATTCCTTCTTTAGCACTAATAATCTTTTGATTTCTAGGAAAGAGCAGTCTTGTTCACGATGATCAAGTAGCTTGCTGATTTTAATGAGAGAGCCTGCAGGTTTCCCTCTGCTTGATGTGAAAAACCTATACACACATTCTGGGCCCGACCAACTGATCCACATGGGCAGGAAAATTTGTTGATACAATGGAAGATCTGCAGAGTCAAGCCTTTCTAGACTAGGATTTAGGGTGCAATGTTGGCACAGGTCAATAGCACACACCAATGCACTTACTTAAAAATGTTACAGGACAGCGTATCAAATATTAGAATCCCAAACCAGTTGAAACACAGCTTATGTTCTGTAAGTTGACCCAGAACTCATAAAGGTACGTGCCCACTGCCCAGCCTAAGCTGTAGATTATGTGTTTTAAAAGAGAGATACAACTGTGCCAAGGCCAAACACTGCCATGCTCACATTAATCCCACTAGCACAGGATCAGCGACGATGTGCCAGGGAGGACTACCAGAGTGCGCGCCTGCCAGGATGCCTGGCCACTGGCTGGATCTCCAGCGGTGTTGCTGCCAGATTTGGATGGAACAAAACTATCATAGTGACACAGGTAACTCCAGGAAAAGGAAGAAAGGCTTTTACTCACGCAAACAGCTGGGATAGCTGTAATAACCCGGAGCGCACTGGTCACATCTAAGTCCAGCGTAGTTACTATGGCACAGACACTGACCTCGAGGACCACATGTATTCTCCGCTGAGCCAACAGCATCACAGTTACATTCTGCACCGAGAAAAAAAAAACAAAACTATCCTGACAAATTCATGTCTAAACCAGCAGTTATTTAAACCAGAATTTGCCAAAAAAAGTTACCTTTGAATGTAAAGCAATCATGAGGAAACCAGACTAACTGTAATTTTGCCACCAACAATAAATGTCCTGAAATAGATGCTTATACTGTAACTGCCTCCTCAACCATTGATAATCAGGTTCTTGCTGCAATTCTATAATGTGTTTAGAGATTTAGTTCGATGCTTTGCAAAACACATGCGTAAGGGACAGAAATCCATCTTACAATGGAAAGAACGTCACATGAGAGAAGTACTTAACATCTTTAAAAAATAACCTCCGAGGAACAGCATCCACAAAGCTAGGCTAGGTCTAATGGCTAACAAGAAGCTTATGAGTAATGATGCACAAGCAAAAGTTCATGATGCACAAATAAATGATGCACAAAGTAAAAACTGCTGACATCTTAATCCTACAAGCTGGCAAGTGGTGCACTGCAGGAATCTGCATGTAATACACAAGGCACACTGTCAGACTATAACAAAAACTATGGTCAGACTATAACAACAAACTTCTTTTGGAGTTACCACTATCTTAGGCTAACAGCT
The DNA here is from genome assembly GCA_013396915.1 of Stercorarius parasiticus. Classification (NCBI taxonomy): domain Eukaryota; kingdom Metazoa; phylum Chordata; class Aves; order Charadriiformes; family Stercorariidae; genus Stercorarius; species Stercorarius parasiticus. Next base: position 143,052 of record VWZL01001554.1, read on the forward strand.
CTATCACAGGTAAGATGTGCTATTTTATTGAAGCAATGCTGGATGTTACACAGGGTACATGAACGGCAGCCCATCGGGGAATCCCAGCTGCCCCAGGTACAAGCTGAAGTCTTGCAGTTAATCACTTGGATTTTATGATTGACAGAAACGGCTGACTGACAGAAATATAAAACAAACACTGTATTTCTGTTCCAGGTTCATGTTCCTGGTTCCCCTTTTCGGTTCCTCTTTCTGCTGCAGCCAAGGACATCTGACTTTGCTGTGTTTACTTCAAAGATGCCTGGAAAGATGCAGGGCTTGCTAGGAAGTTAGTGTAAGTGAAATACAAATACTGAAACTTCCAAAAACATCATATACACTAGACTCCAGCCCCAGCTAAACATTATATTACATTCTCTCCTTATTTTAATAACACTGATTGTTTAAAGGCTTTATTTTGACATCACTCCTACTGAATAGAGCTTCCGTTGAGTTCAACAAGGCAAGACCAGAGAGATCAGTTCTACCTGCAGCAGCCAAAAAGTTGTAGATCTACCTCCTTTCTGAAGATGACAGCTCCAAACAGGAGCAGCAGGCTGGGCTGCTCACTTTCCACCACAGTTTGCAGCATGCTGCATTAGTTCGAGGTTAAACCCATGGCAGCTTATTTTATCAGAACAAGCTGTGAACTGCAGCAGTTCTGAGTAATCCCACTGATGGGGTTTTCAACTATTTTTATCCATCTTTTACAATTTGTTTTTGCATGCTCTTCTAAGCTTTTATGTCTCTCTTCAGCTTTTGGTGTTAGAAGTTCAGACTTACTCAGTACGGGTTTGATTTGCTTTTAAGATTGCTACCTGATTCAGTTTTAAGAAAAATAAAATGGTTAGAGTATTTTGAAACCACTGAACAGCGTGTACCAACGCAGAATCCTGATTTTATGTTTTTCATTAAAAAATGTTAATCTACTCCAGACCATAAAACACAGTCATGTGGTATTTCTTTATTCCACCCATTGTGTTTGGAAACACAACATAATATGACTCTGCAAGGGCATAAAGGATTCTGCTGTCTATTTATAGGACATAAACAAGTACGTAAGCCCAAAAGGAAGAGGACTGCTATAGCAAACAACCAAAAATAATGAGAGAGAAGAAAGTGAATCGTAACATTCTACATAAATCTTGTTAAGCTGTACAGGAAAGAACATACCAGAATTCAGCAATATCCTATATTCTTTCTCACTGTAAAATTCACTAAGGATTAAGGGTCTCTCTCTCACTCGTTGCAAAGGCAGACGAAACCTAGGGGCCAGGTAGGACTTGATGGATTCCTCATATACACGCAAAACCATAATGATATTTAAGGTTATACTTCATCAGTGTTGATCAGTTTTCCTCTCTTGTAAAAGGCAGGCCAGTCCTTGGTGGCAGGTACACTGGTGAAACCCTATGGAGATCATTCATGTTTCATGATTACGTGAACAGAGGTTGGCTCTGTGCCCGTGGTGTGATCCCTGTGAAGGGCAAAATGGGAGCTTCCCGTTTTGAGATTTATAGAACACACATTATACAAGGCACCAAACAAAGACCCTCTGCTAAAGTAGATTACCGCTTCACAGCTATACTATGCCAGTTCCTTAGCACTCAAGCATACTCTGTTGCTGCAGGTCTCCATGTGAAAACAGCTTTCAGGTCCTTTGGTTATTAGCAAGACAGCTCTGCTGACTGAGGCTGTATCAAACTGTCTGACCGTGCGAAAAAAAATGCCTGTGAGAAAACAGACTATATAATTCTTCCCTACTACGGAAATATGGAAACATGCCTGGAATTAGTGCTTGCAGAATGAGAACGTACAAGGATTTCACTGCGGAGAGCAAGAGTCCCTTGCCCATTTACTGCTGCGAACATTGCTTCTGCCACTGCAGAAACACTACCTGAAAAGCCCTTTAGTCTGCCCCTTTGGGGGCCTGTTCGATGCTGTGCATGCAATCGGCAGCCTTACCTTGACAGGCAGGGAAAGAGTGGTGGCCAGGCAGGCAGCTGTCACAGTGACGTCCAGCTACGCCAGAGCGACAAAGACACCTCCCGAGAAAATCGCAGACTTCAGACTGGGTACCCGCCAAATTACATTCGCACACTGCAAACGACAAAAGACATTTCAGAGGCAGCATCTGCGCAGGCTCTCTTTTTTTATCTGTCTTTAAATTAAAAAAAAAGCAATTCCCTGTTGCTCAACAGGACCAAAATCTTCCCATCAGATTTATTTTGATTCGTAACAGCTTTTGTTGATTGCCCACATCCGTAATAATTCAGCATCAAGGGAGAAAGAGTAAAAGAATCTGGCTCAAAGTAACTATTGGGTTCAGTATGAGGGTTGCAGCACTACACGCAGCTTGTCCCCACTCAGAGTGGGATTTATCCATGCCAAGTGGTATGCCAACTATTGAAAGTAGTTCCATCCTTTTTTAAGACTAAAATGAAACAATTTATGGTTTTGATTTACAATCCCAGGTAGGAGGAGTTAATAAAATGCCTAAAAAGACAGTACGGCTAATAAAGTTCAAAACCAGTCAGTTTTCTAGTATTGATTAGAAAGGGCAGCTTGGTGCATAAAAGTGAGATTGCAAACTCAAATTAAACACAATTTTTTTTTTTAAAAAAAACAAGGATAAGTAACAGAAATGTTCCCAAATGTATTCTAAATTTCATCAATGTTACTAAATCCAACCCCAAGCTGGAGTCTGACAGCTGCATCACACAGTAAACGGCAATCAAGGAAATAAGGGCATTTTTAGATAGAAATATCCCCTTATCACATTTTTTTTCTTCTTTGACTTCTGTGAGTTTTGGGAGAGCCCCATATGAACGTATTTCTGTGACAAACAAACTTCATCCTTCAGTATAAAACTTGGGTCTGTATTTCAGATACGCTTGCCGAAAGGGAACGTTTGTCTCACCCTGGCAGAAGGGGTAGTGAAAATACCCAGCTGCACAGGTGTCACAGGAAAACCCCCAAAATCCAGTTCGACATCTGCACTGTCCGGTGTTTCCATCGCAGTCACCGCCCAGCACTCCTGCGCCGTGGCACTGGCACGCTGAAGAGCACATTTGTAAAGAAAACATTTGCAGTGTTATGGTCTTAAAGTTCCTATTTCACTTGGAAGCCGAATGCTGGCATTTACACTGGAGCACAGGCCCCAGTCATCAAAGAAACCACGGCACTTACGCAGACACTGGGGGCCAAAATACCCTGGTTTGCAGCCACCTTCTAGTTACAGGAGGAAAGGAAAAGGAAGAAAGGAACAAAGTTAGTGCATAAAATCACGCAACTCCTCGTACTTTTGCAGAGAAAAACAGAGCAGTGCTTAGCATTTATTACTCTTGAACCGAAAAAACTATTTGCATGACGCTTACACACAAATATCATTTTTAAAAAAATAAAATTCAATCGTGCTTAGTCTGCCAGCACAAATTTAAAACTTCTACAGACACAGAAGCTTCCACTTAGAGGCAGTTGCCTTTCTTATGCCTTCAGACTCAGATGCTACTCACTGAAAATGTAAACAGCTCAAGATCTATTTTCTCCTGTTTATATTTTTTCATTTTATCTTTGGAGTTTTCTTTCTTCTTCCTTCTAAAAATATGTAAGAGAAGGGGATATGCAACACAGCATACCCAGACGCCTACCAGGACAATTATTTTGGATGCTGTACAAAGCAGATAAATGGTACAGAAGACTGAGGCTTTGTGGGCTGTGACGGCAACTGCAGACATTTTCAAGAAAACATTTGGGACTTGTAAATACATATATGGATTTGTTTGTAAATACACATATAGATTTGTACTGTCTGCTTATATCTAAGTGCCTGTTACATTCACAGAAGAAAACACTTTTTCATTTGCCAACATAAACTCCAGTTCTATTAAAGCTGATAGAAATAAAGGGGAAGAATGTCAATTTCAGGATATGAAAAATGTTTTGAGTTTTTTTTCAAGTTATTAATCTCAAAGTGCATTACAAATATGTATGTGATTAAGCACTAGTTGTGATGATGTCTCCCTTCTGCAGTATGATAATATATACTATAAAACATAAGGCCACGGAGGGAATCATTGTACGGATTTCAGGCAGCTTTGCAGTGGGCTAAACAAGAAATATGTAGCTCTCTTTGAAATCAAAGTCCTTCACTGCCAAGGGCAATGTACAATTTGCCAGGTGCAAGAGGACAGTCCAGAAGCAGAGGCCAGTTAGCGCGAAGAGATTTACAGCGCAAAGCAGCTGACAAGTTGTACATGTCAGAAAGTCTTGATGGATCTGTTCATAAGAGCACCAGACAAGATGGTCAGCCTCTTCTGCAGATGTTTGCCGGAGGGTGGTCAAACTTATTTCGATCCATAACTCTTTCTGAAACTAGCCTACTAAACTGTTCAATACGAACATGACAATATGATGAACTTCTGGCACGAACAAAGGCTCTCCGAAAGATACATACCAACGGTGGCAAAATTACTACATAAATCTCCATGAAAGAGCAGGCACCACCGAAACAGTGACAAACAGAGACACAGGGAGAAACAGTGAAATTGGGGGGGGGACACGACACGGAACCACCAAGAACTTGCCAATTATGTCACCAGCCATTTCATCTCTTGGATTTGGAGAAGTAAAAGGATGTACAGGTATACCTTTAAAACAAAAGAAACAACGAAGCATATTTGAAACAGACACAGTTATTTCTCTAAAAACCATGACAAACCATGAAGTCATCTCCTGTCAACACAGGCAGCGTGATATTCACATGACTCTAGCAAGTGACCAACTTCAGCTCAGTTTCCTTTCAGTTAGGAACAGGAAAAGAAACATTTTAGTTTTGTTCTCCAATTCTGGTACAAACATTCCTTCTCAAAAGAACAAGTAGGAAAGGCCAGACACCATTTGGAAATGCTACCAGGTTGCTTCCCTGCTCCCCACCCATTCATACAGAAAGCTTTCCCATGCCAGACGGCGTTATGAGAGCTACCCAGGGAGCTCCATATTTATGTCACACTCCCTGCTTCCAGCTGAAGGTGTATCTCCTGCCATGTGCCATCACCACTCGCTACCTGAACGGCCAGAATCCATAACATGTACGTTACATCTTGGGAGCTTTTTATTTGAGAATCCTCCAGCTTAGGAACGGGAAAAACATCCCAACAAACTTTCCTCCAGTAAGATGGAACCCAAAGTTGATGTGCTACAAACATCGGTGGGACTTAGATCAAGGTCTACCTGAGCTGAACTTCCTTAAAAATGTTGGATTACAAACAAGAAGATAAACGAGATGTGATAATCAGAGACTGTGCTGTACAGAGGAGATTTGTTCTATCCCAGCCATTGAATTCAAACAACATTCAATTTGTTTACAGCCTTTTTTTCCTTTGTTTTGTATTGATTTCCCTCTTCTTCCATTTTTATCATGATACCTCTGTTTTAGTCAGACCTCAAACCTTGCCCCAGGACAACACCTGCTTTATCAGCTGTCAGAAACACTCCTCCTGAGCGCACAACCTCTCGCACTGATGCATTTTTAGAATCTGATCATGGAATCACAAGCTTTTATGCAACAAACACAATCCTGATGTTATTTTTTTTCCTCTGTTATTTTATATATAATTTTTTTATGGGAAAAGCATTTAAGTTGCTGAATTCCCAACACTTAATTTTAATCTCTTTACTTTAATGTAAAAAACTAATTTCCAATTAATCAATAGCATTTGATAGCATTCTGTTACCATTTTCAATAATAAGAAGCACTCAGCATTTGTGCCAGACAATTTTTTCTAATATGTTTATTTTCTCTGGATTTACAAACACTTTTCCTTCAACCACTTCTTCAAAAATCTGAAACAAACTGGAACCCTTCCTTCGCCCACATATCTGCACCTACCCGCAGTCCAGCAAAAATAAGAGAGCATGGCTGAGAGCGTTCTGCTCTGCCAGGAGGATCTTTCCAACATTACCCAGGTGCTATTTTAGAATTATTTTTAATTATTTTTGAATCCACTGACAGCCCACAAGCTTTGTTTATCAGGGATGCAAGTTCCAAGTCCTCGGAGATGTCAAGGAGAACACATAACCATTTTCGCCGCTCCCCCTCACTACAGTTGTGTTCCACTTCCCAGGCCAAGTCATCTTTATACCTACAGAGCCTGAGACATGTTTAAACAATTTCTGCAGAGCTTTAGGACTGGAGTTCATGACTTATTGAGAGACAGGCTGGAGCCTTGATGAAGATGTTTTAAATGAACTCAGAATTGTGAGAGTGCAGCACCATCTCTTTGATTGTCAAGTAGCCATAGTTTTGTAAAATAAACCAGACTCTCTTCAGTATTATGACAATTGGTTTATCAGAACGTGTAAACATGTGAAGCTGAAATGCCAGATGTTTTAACCAAGTCAAGTGTCATGAAAACAGCTAATTCTTTAATGCACTTTTAAAATACTGGAAAAGAGGCATTTTTATTTGTATACTTACGGACACAAAATGGATAATCATAGAATCCATCAGCACAGCGTTCACAGTTTTCTCCCTGGAAATTCTGCTTACAGAAGCAGCGGCCAGACCCTTCCTCACAGCCCTCTGCATGCTCCGAGTTACAGCTGCAGACTAAGTAAGTATTGGCAATTAGGAGCTTTTTGGAAAAGAATTAATTTGCCTTTTACAGCAGGGCACAATGGCATTATAATAGTGTTTCATTTGAGGTTGTGAATGACTCATTATTTAAAGAATTAACATTTGCATACTGTTACATATTTTCCAAGTATTCTATATCTCCAATTAATATTTCTGATATCCCTTAGAGGTAAGACTTATATTATTGTCTCAGAGTGTTTAATTTTTTTTTTTTTTAATTCAGAGAGCTGCATGTTACTCCGCAGCACTGTAGCAACTGTCTTCTCCATGGCTTCTGTTCATCTCTCTCCATGATCTAGGCTACGCACCATGCTCCATCCACCTTCCCTTACACACCACGTGCAACATCCTGGCAGCACACCACGGCTCTGTTGACTTCCCATTCATTTTGATACCCAAATACAACAAACCGTAGCTTCTGCCTACCTGTCACAATGCTCCTTCAGCCTGTTTGTAGTTCAGCTCTTACCTATACTCAGTTCTTCTCTTTAAATTGTTATATTAGTAATTATCCTATTGCATTATTTATTAGATGTTAGGTTCAGCACTGCATAAAGTAGTAGAGTTCCTCGTGACCTCTTGAGCTATAGAATAAAATTTTCAAGTGATCAAGAGCCAAGGGATACCTCATATATACATCAGAGAGCTAAGAGAAGCAAGGTCATGAGGGTAGGAGGTGAGAGTGGCTTCCTAGAGGTCTTGGAACAGGCTGCCCAGGGAAGTGTTGGAATCATCATCCCTGGAGATATTTAAAAGACGAGGAGACATAGTACTTAGCAATACGCTTTAGTGATGGTTTTTGTCAGCGTTAGGTTGATGGTTGGACTATGTGATCTGGAAGGTCCCTTCCAATCTAGGCAATTCTGTGATTCTATGGCACTTCACAGTGGGGTGTGTAGCAGCACCCCTGGCTTACATGACCCTGTCTCCTCAGCAGCCTTTTCTGCCTTACTTCCTCCTATTATCCTACTGATGGACTGAAGCTTTAGGCTCATATGACACAGAAATTGAGAAGAAAGGGTCTAAAAGGGTCTAAAGCAAAACAGAAAGACATTTGCAATTGTTCTCCAACATCTTTTGGCCACTCTTTCATTTTTCCTCCCCAAAAGATGCATCCCATGACCTCATTATAGCAAAAAAACCCCAAGCCACTACCATGAGAAGATACTTAATAGAAAAGGACTCACGTATGCAGCCATCAGGAGCTCTCACTGGGACGCCGTAAGGACGATAGTAACCTTTTGCACACTTCTCACAGTTAATACCAGCTGTGTTATGCTATACAAAATAAAACACAAGAAGAATATGAGAAAAAAGGGGAACTTGGAAGAATTAAGAAACAATAACATCCTTTACACTGTTTCTATGTACAACTAAAAATGGATCAGCACAGGAAAAAAAGGGAATATGACTGCAATAAAGATTGCATTCATCATTTGCTGTTCTTTAACCACCTGTTCTCTACAGATTTCTGCATCACTGTATTCTCCATAAAGCAGCTGGATTTTATCTTTAAAGCATGATAAAAAAGAGCTATTTTAACAAAAAAAAAGTAAACCTAGGACAAAACTTTCTGTTTTAACTATCACATGATATTTATCTCTTTTTATACTACTTTCTTATCATAACATATACATCGTTCAGGCAACTGCATCATTAATTTTTCTTCATACTATACATTACTTTTTTGAATACCCTATGTAACAGCAACATCAGCAACATCAGCAACATCAAAATAAACCAAAACCTGACCAGTCAGGTCATCACGAAACAGATCTTCCATCAGAAAAGCATACTTCTCTATAAACATGTGGTTTAGGCACGCAGAAAAAAAATTGTAAGTAACTTGAACTGCAGCAAAAATATATAAAACCCCTGTGAACAGAGTCCTGAATGTATTTCAACTCGTGCAGCAAGGCACCCCTGTGGTGGGGGCGACATTCACCAGTTGAGTAAATCACAATGATGAGGTGTTCTGGTGGGTCTCACGAGTGGGGAACTGGAGGTGGGAGAAAAGCTTTGCCTTGGAGCAACCAAAGCAGGTGCCTCCAGCTCCCACTCACTGTTTAGTTCCTCCTTAGGGAGTGTTGCAATTCAGGGCTGAGCAGGGACCCAGCATTTAACAGAGGGACTGGTGGGGTGGTTCATGAGCAGGGCACCCAGGACACTGCTGGGGCTGCTGCTCGCCGTTGGCACTTTCAGTTTGCACAGTAGTTTTGGGTTCTGCTTCTAGCTCTGCCAGGAGCCTCCTCTAGCACCTTCATATCTGAGCTACTGCTGGGAAAGGCTGGTGCTAGATCAGGGAGGGTGATGTTCACATCATACAGCAGATGGAGACGCAGTGGTCATTGCAGCACTTAGCATGGCAGGACCATAGAAGGGCCCAGCATCTCAAAAATGTGTAGGGCTACTTGGAGATTGTGCAGTGATGGTCTTAACACATCACACGGCACATTCTTTGGAGACTGGTGCTAAGGCCTGTGGCACATCAGAGGTCTCACCCCAGACAGAGCTCCTGGAGATGGATGCCACTGTCCAGGTCTGGGGCTGCAGAGCATGCCTGGGCTTCTCCATGGGGCTGGGGCAGGTGATGAACCTGTGCAGAGCTTGTGGGTAAGGATCAGAGGACAGAGCAGCACCACTGATATTGTAGTAGGTGTCTGTTACAAACCACCTGAACAAGAAGGCAGACAAAGCCTTCTTCAGGCAGCTAGAGAAAGCCTTGGTACTTGTGGATGACTTTAACCACCTCGATATCTGCTGAAGGACAACGCAGCTGGACACAAATAATCCAGAAGTTATTTCAAATGTACCAAAGAATTTCTGGAGGTAGAGGTTTATGAACCAGCTAGAGGAGATGCTCAGTTCAAACTGACACCCTCTAACAAGGAAGAACATGTGAAGGTTGAAGGCAGCCTTGGCTGCAGTGACCCTGAGACTGTGGATTTTAAGACCCTGAAACAAGTAAGCAAGACAAATAGCAGGATTACAGTCCTGGGCTTCAGAAAAGCAGATTTTGGCTTGTTCAGGTATCTGCTTGGCAAGATTCTGTGTGAAACTGCCCTGGAGGGGAAAGTGGACCAGGAAAGCTAGTTGATTGTGCAGATGTGCAGAAAATCGAGTAAGTATGGCAGAAGGCCATACACAGATAAGTACAGAGATCCTGGTTGATCTCAAACTCAAAAAGACCATACACGGAAGGCAGAAGCAGCAACAGCCTACTTGGTGGCAATACAAAGACATTGCCCACACATGTAGGAGTGGAGTTAGGAAAGCCAAAGCTTAGCTGGAGTTAAAACTAGCAAGGGAGGTGAAGTGCAAAAAGAAAAGGTTTCTAAGAGTGTATCAGCAGCAAAAGAAAAGCTAATGGGAATATGGGCCCATTGCTCAGTGAGGAAGGAGATCCAGTGAATCATCTTAGAAGCCATTTCTAAACACATGAAGAGCAGGAAGGTGACTGGATGCATTCAACATAAATTTATCTAGGGCAAAGTATGCCTGATCAGCCTCATTGCTCTCTGTGCTAAGATGACTGATGCTGTCAAAGCCACCAAGATGGTGAGGGACAGATGGGTCTCTTCATCATGAAGAAGAGAAGGGACAACTTACTGCTACCTACAACTACCTGATCAGAGGATACAGAGGGGATGGAGCCAGACTTTTCTCAGAGGTGTGTGGCAACAGGATGAGAGGCAACACGCACAGACTGGAACATGGAAAATTCCAATTAGATATTAGAAAAAAAAAATTATCATGAAGGTGGTAAAACACTGAAACAGGTTGCCATGAGTGGTTGTAGCATCGCCATCCTCGCAGGTGTTCAAGGCTTGACTGAACAAGTCCCAGAGCAACCTGATCTAATTAGACCTGCTCTGAGCAGGGGGCTGGACTATGTGATTTCCAGAGCTCCCTCGTTATCAGACTCTAAAGAAACGGAATCTATCTTTGTATGCAACATTTCAATTCTATCACTTCAGGCATCCATTCCTAACACTTTTTTCCCTGACACAAATAGAAAAAGTAAATTAAAATCTATGTGTTTTATCCATGTTAAAAAAAAAAAAAAGAAAAAAGCTATAATTGCATTTATGCTAAGCTCATTTAATCCAGCATAACTTCCAAAAATTAGGTTATAAACAATTAATATCAGTCATATAACCAGGACTCATACATTTAGAATAATTTTGCTCTTTTCTATCCTGGACGCAATATAAGATAAATGTTCTTTCATGAACAAAGAGCTGACAGGAAGGACCAACATCATAAATCTTACCAGATTCCATGAACAAAGTTCTGCACAGAAATGTCATTTGGAAGACAAAGAACATTTCTTCTGCTCATGCTAGTAAAAATAACTCTACTCTCTTCTGACTGCCTTTTGGATAATATCTGATTATATTGTGGCAGTAAGATGGAAAATATACCCTATACATTTTACTGGATATTTCCTTTTTTTGTTGCTTAAATACAGCTATATTTTTAAATGTACAGAATGGTGACATACAAATCATGATGCATAGATTTTGTAGGAACATAGGCTTGATGATAATTTTCCCTCTGACGTTCTGGTCAGCTGCTTATCATCATATTTCAGATGACTCGACAACAAAAGGAAGACAGACTTCCAAATAACTATGGCTGCATTTAACCCTGAGATCACTGAACCAATGAACGATTTAGGTTGTAAGGGACCTCAGGAGGTCAGGTGGTTCAATCCCATGCAAAGCAGAGATAAGTCCAAGACTAGATCAAGTGGATCAGAGCCTTGTATGATCTTTCCTGATTAGCCAGAGTAGAACAAAAGTTACTCAGGAGGAGAGACATTCTTTATCTTTCCAAGAATGTATTATTCATTAATGACAGATACAGTGTAAAGTCTCTGACCTCCAAATTTACATTTGTTGATTCAATCCAAGCAAACCTCTAAGGCAGTTAAGGGGCTGGAGCACATGGCATGTAAGGAGAAACTGAGGGAAAGGCTTTGGTTGGCTTGGAGAAGGGATGTTCAAGGTGGGTAAGGGTGTCTAATGGCAGTTTTCCGCTGCCTAAGAGGGGTTTGCACAGAAGACAGAGCCAACTCTTCTCAGACATGCACAGTAAAAGGACAAAAGCCAACTGTCACAAGTTGCAATTGGGGAAATTCCTACTGAACAGTAACAAAAATCTCTTTACTATGAGAGTGATTAAGTGCCGTAAAAGATTACCCAGAGTCTGTGCAATCTCCATCCTCGGAAATTTTCAGAACTCAACTGGACGTTTCTTGGTGCAACCTGATCTAACTTTGCATCCAGCCTTGGTTTGAGTGGAGCATCAGTCTAGATGACTTCCAGAGGTCCCTTCTATGATTCTGTGCTTTTTTCAATACCTATAAGCTTCTTTCTTGTTAAAGCCTATGCCCTCCTTTACTCCTGCTGATGAGGGAAAGCCCTCTGTGTTTTGCTGCAGTAAGGAACCAGCTGGCCTGAGTTCGAATTTTATTTGGTTAATTTTACTTCCTTCTGCTAAGCAGGGAAATGTTCGTTTGTAATAACAGGAAAGGGAATTTTTTGCAGTCGATTTAATTGTTGCATTGTGTGGCTGTATCACACAGGACCGAGCATAAATAACAATTTATGCATGTCTTTTATACAAGCAATGTTGTGCAATGTAAATTATTTTCAGATACCTTTTTCCCTGCTTTGAGTACAAGTAACACCACCAGAGAAATGGAGCTATCTATCTAGATTGCTCAGCCTCCAAACTATTGGTGTGGATACAGTCCCACTTCAGTAGCCCTTCTTCAACTGCCATTTATTTAAACTGACCAAAAGGACCTTTTTACCTGGCAGTTAATGCAGACTCCTCCGCCTTCATAACGCCCATGGATGTTCAAGCTTTCTTGACGCTGATCAACATCAGCACTGTAGTAGCAATCAGTGGCATGTCCATGGCAATTGCAGGCTGAAAAAGTAATATTCCAAAACAGCTTGCTTTATCATGCTGGAATTCAGTAATGTAGCAGAGGTGAAAAAGAAGCTCAGATTTTTTTATGTACACATACAGTCAGGTATGTTGAAGTATGCTCAAATACATGTATTTACCTATCAACAACTGGATTTTCATACGAGAAGCATGATAAGATCATCTAGATATGAGGAAAACATGGGCTGCTAGGCTTATCAGAGGAGGCAACAGTTGTACTATCTCAAAACAATATGTTTATGCACAAATGCAGAACTAGGAAGCTCCAGAATAATGGTCTCAGCAGTTTTTAAAAATTATCAAGAACATGTCCAAATGTTTATCCTATTTTTCCATGTCTAAAAATACATCTGGGCTGAAGCTGTGTACACTAAATCTTTATTTAAAATAAACAATTATAAATAAGATATACATATCAAAATAAAAAGACCTACACCAAGGAACTCTCATACTCAGCCATATGCACAGATATACCAACAAATTTAGCTGTACCTTTACTCAGCTGCTGTCTTATGAATGGATATGTTTTAAGTACAAGTTCATTTACTTCCTGAGAATTGTGGATTCAAAAAGAACTATGGTTTGAAGAAATACGGTATGGAGAACAATACTAACAACAATAATAATAATAATATATTATTATTATCTAGAAAAGGATAGAATTAGGTGACTGAGATAACTCATTTCCCCAGTTTATGGTTGTTCACAGTCTCAGCTGTGATAAACTTTACTTTGGGTGGTGCGTGGTAACTCTTTTCCTTTATTTTTCCCTTCTGTTAAGCCAAAGAAAGGTAACGGCTGAACTCACAGTGGCTCTGAATCCATATAGAAAAAAATCTACATACATGTTCTGCTATACTTTTAACTCCATCTAACAGATGTTAATAATGCAGGGATCAGAAGAGACTGAGAAAGAGATACCTGCAGGGTTTTGCTTGCAGGCACAACAGCCTCACATATGCCTCAGTCTAGGAAGTTCACCTATTGATAACATCTGAGATACATCCACTGATATATCCCCTTGTGGCCTTGTACACCCACCAGCTGGCTTCACTGATCTCCTTACATCAAGGTGGGAGACCTAAATCCTGAAAAGCCCTTGCTGTTTTACCTTTGGCAAAAAGGCCTAGCAATATAAATCCCATAATCAGCCCAATGTTTGTGCCTTGCTTGCAGAAGAGAATTAACCTGAAAAAATAGCTCCACACTTTGAACAGTTACTGTGAATAAAGTTTGAGTAAAGGGTGATGGATTTACCCAGAAAATAATTTATCTAATTTCCTAGAGATCAGTTATGCGTCTCTCGTAATCTTCCCATCTAAGTTAAAACGAATCTCTTCCTGTTGATCATGTAAAGCTCTGACTGCCTTCACTGACATCTTCCAGAATTATAATATAAATCTGAGGAGGAACCAACCATAGTAGTAAGCAAACAGCACAAATCAAAAAGTAGGACCACGGTTTTGCCATAAACTCATCTTTTGTCCTTTTTTTCCTGGTCTGATCTTCTTTCCTTGCTGGAGCAGAACAACAGGAATTTTTTGAAGGAATGCATGAAACAAAAAAGGCTTCCCTAAGCATCTGAGTGCTAGGTGAGCTTTTAATTACAGATGTTCCAGCAATTAAGGGAAGCCTTCCCAGGAAATTCCTGCAGTTTAGGCTTTATAAAGCTATGACTTCATGTTTAGGGAAATCCTCCCTTCATCTGGACCAGGGGATAAGATACTCTGGAAGGTAATGGGTTCCTGAAAGCACCCCAAAACAGAAGTTAAGGGCTGTGGACCTATTTTCTTCACGATGAGTGAAGCGTATGGGAAGTAATCCTTCCAAACTCTATTCCAAGTAGCTGGCATAACTGGGAGCACAACTCAGAGACAACTGATTCTCCATGCCTTATTGCATGATCATACAGACAAGACTGTGTCTTTATATCTCCACTACTTCTTTAGATCTGAAGACCTTTGGACAAGGAAGCCTTTTCCTAGAAACTACCAACAACACAGCTGAGGTGGTGGCCTACCATCAAGTTCCCTTATGGTCTGCTGACAGGAACCAGACAGGCCGAGACAGGGTTCCCTGGCCAGGTTGTGATAGCCTCTGAAGGTCTTTGAGGTTTTTTATTCATATAATTCTTCCAGAAAATAAAACATTGCACAAGTGAGATGCTGGTTCAAGATACTAAGTCAGAAAAGGAAAGAAGAGAACATGCAAAAAAAATTTAAAAATTTACAAAGTAAATAAAAGCTCCTTGCCTCTAGGGCCAAACGGTCTGCGAGCTACAGCTCACAAGTATGTCTTCTAATAGCAACGGGAAATTATTTGCTCTGATTATATTAATAGCATTTTCTCTCACAGGGGAATGAAACCCCTTCTACCTCACCAAGCATCTTCTTACCACTTTGGGCCATTTGCTGACCCATACGCTACTGGGAAACTCATAGCAAAAGGTTGGGCTTAGCCCTACAAGCTCCCACCAACCTCTTTCTATCAGTTTCTCTCCAGAGACCTCAGGCTTCTGGGAAGCTTAACGAGGTTGCTTTAATTCCTTCACTACTTGCTGCCAGGAAAAGAGGTCTGCACCTGGCAAATGCTCTCAACAAATCACCTCAAACTGCTAGGAGCAATCCATACTAAAAAGGGTATTTTTTTCAGAGGTAGTTAGAGACAAAGTTGTTTTGGCTCGGAATCTTGTAGATGATCTTCTATAAAGTCATTCTTTAAAAAAACTTGACATTATTTATGCTCTTTGTCTACCTCTTTCCTGGCAGAAAATGTTTTCCTTTCAAAGAGGGGAATTTAAATGAGGTTTCAAATATTGTCCAAAAATTGTGTCTCAACATGCCTATCTCCTATCAAACACTTTAATCATCTTCCCCCCCGCCCCCACCCAACGTTCAGTCTTAGTACTGCAGTTTTGATTAAACAAGCCATCTCTTTATTCCTCAAACTAATTATATAGGTACATCTCTTTGGCTTTCAAATAAGGTTCCCCTGTTAACGGTTTGTACCCACTGGCTACGCTACTCTCAGGAATGGCAGACGAGGAAAATAAATTAGGCCAAACACAAAGGAAACTCCAGGGTGCCAACACATTTGCTCAGACTAGGATGTGCACAGAGATGGGAACACTGCCTGCGCCACACTCACTGGCTTCTGGCCGGAAGGATGCAAAACACCCCTGTGTGACAGTACATACCCCTCCACCAAAAGGGGGTCTGTCTGTGTGGTTGTTTTCTTTAACAAAAGAATGAAACGCAGGGGAGGTGGGAGAAAAGTCAATGGGCTTCTCCAGCTTGACTACTCAGTCTGTGGGGCTAAAGCACTCCAAACAAGCACGGGATGGGGTGCAAGTGTGGAATTGGCAGGAGTCCCCACCAGGAACACCTTTGTGCCCACTTATGTACAGTCAGGGAGGGGGGACCATCAGCAGGAGGATGCAGGGCAGCTCAAGTGCCTGTAAGCAGTGGCAGCCTTGAGCAATCTCTCTACAATCTGAACACCAAGAGGCTGTGTGATAGGGAGGCAAATTTTGGAGTTGTACAAGATGCCCATAGTCTCTGCTGTGCTAGTGGGGATCCACAATCTGTCAGCAGACAGCTTGACCGGGGAGAGACGCTGTCTCAATCTACTAGAAGAAGGCTTCCACTTTTCTCATGTAATATTCTCACACAAATGACAATTTTCATTGTTTAATAAGAGAGAAGAACATAAATAACATTCACTGCATCATCTGTTGCTTCTTACTGTATGTAAAGAATTTTCTCAGTGAAGAAAAAAGGTGTTAGAACATGCAGTGTGCTAGTTATGTTCCATGAACACGTGTGCTATGGCTAATTCCCACCCACTTGTCAACGTCCCTTTTAACCTAGCATCTTCTAGGCTACTCACGTTCACACAGATTTGTGCTCCTGGCTGTTGCAGGTTGCCACTGTTTCTGATTATATCCAGGGCAGCAGCGATCACAGGTTTCCCCACAGGTGTTATGCTGACATTCACACTGAAACCTACAGAAATTAAAGCCTCTTATTCTACTGAAGCTGGACTTAAATTTTTTTTTCTTAATTTTATTGCAGTCCAAGACTTAGGCATAGTGTGAAAAGGACAGGACATAAGCTTACATGTAAAGAGGTCAAACAGTAATACTAGAATGTTTTGGAACTTCCCTGAAACTCTTCATGATTGATTATTTTAATCACGGGATTATGAGTTTATTAGCACAAATTACTTATAGAGAACATTTATAATTGGATTCAACAGACGGGATTATGAAACTTTATTCTAGAATATTAAACCAAGATGATATATAACAGTTTAGGATGTATGCTATTTTAGCTTCATTCCAAGGCTCAAGCTTGTTGACCTACAGTAAATCAAAATATTTATCACCTTTATATGCACGCCTTCATCATTTTTTCATTACGTTTTGTTTACAATAATTTTGTTGGTGTTTTTAATAAACCAAGATCATAACTTCATCTTGCTATTTTTAAAATAGTGCACAGTATTCATCAGGAAAATGTAGTTCATATTTATTTTGATTTAGCTGAGTAGCCTACTTAAAGGGCAGGCTCTCATTATGGGCTAGGTCTTACTATCACGCATAGTTACTGAATCCCAGGACGAACAAAGAGACTTGAGACTGGAGAGGCCTTTTCCAATGTTCGGTTCGTCCTTTATCTGTGTAATATAATAACCAAGGGGCAAAGTAGTTTTCGAATATAACCATCCTATTCCCGTCAATGTCAGATCTTCCAGATTTCACACCTTATGTACTTCAATTTCTCTAGCATAGACATCTGGAAAAGAGGCACCCATCTGCCCACTTTTCATTAAAACACAACTGAAAACATTGCATTGTCCTGATAAAAGTTTGTTTCAATACCGTTATGGGTAAGAGCATGGTTTAAACCAAGCTTTTAAAATATGCTTTATTCAGCCTGATTATTCAGTTATTTCCCAACAGCAGATGAGATGAGGAGCCTGGTCTAATTCCTTGTGAAATCAAGATGGAGAATGTAAACTTCGCAGCGAAAGGGAATAGTTCATTCAGTTTCTGATTTTATTTTTTCTAGTAATGACCGAAAGCCATCGGATCTTGGCTGAGCTCAGTTATAATGTTCAGTATTTCCAGGAAGTTCACTAACTTTGTTCTCAAGTTGGCTTTCTAATTTCTGCTGTTGGAAGGCAACATCAACCTACATTTTCCAAAAAGAACTAAGGGCTTCTAAAAAATGCTTCAATCTGCCAAACTCTCATTTCAATTAATAAAAAAAAAATCTAAGTGAAGAATTTTTATTATTGTATTTCACATACAATAGCTCTTGACACCTTTTCCTGGCAATCATTAGCAGATTCTAGTTTTTTTAATATAATGAAAAACCCCTGTAAGACTATATCCTTCTATAATAAACAAGGTCATTTGATAACATTCATATATTGTTTTTCTCATATTAAATTAATGCTATGCTCAGTTTACTTACTGGTATTGGTTTTCAGCGCTCTTTGCATTACACACTTCAGCATGGCCATGGCAAACACATCGACCACCAATACTGATGTCCTTTATACTGTAGTAATACTATGGAATAAGCACAAGAAGTACATATAGATCTTTCCTTACTTGTATTATGTTAGAAATATCAACATCAGATTGTTAAATCTTATCAGAATTGTAAAGCCATGCCTTTACAAAAGGTGAAAGTCAGGCAGCCGATGGTCAAACCTCTCTTGATGTCTATGTCTCAGTACAAGTACCAGCAAACCAAAGTCAATACCCATGGGGTGCCTGATAGCAACAGGCTTCTGCAGCTCACACCAAACACATATTGCTGTAGCTCTCTGTTCCCCAGCAGCTATACAGCTACCAGTACTGAAGCCCAAAGCCTGTTCAAAGCCAGCTTGAGGATGGAGATGTAATGTACTGTCAAAGCATTAATTTGTGAGACCTCGGTCTGGTCAACAAAGCAGACACGCTGGTATGGGCAGTGCGGTTTCCCCATTCAGTCAGACATGATCACTAAATATTAGAAACAGATTGAAACAGACTGAAACCACCAGCTTGGTCAAAATCACTCATGACTCAAGCTGGATTTGAAATCGTGATCTGAAGTTGAAACACTTTGTATCTCATCCTCATGCCTTGCAGGCACCCAGGCAACAGAAGATAAAAATTTAATTGGTTCAATTCAGTGAAAATATCATTACTGCATACATATCAATAGTAACTTCTGCATACATTTTTGTAGCTCAGAAATTGTTTCCTTGTCTCCTTACAGCACCAGGCAGATCAGAGAGATGGTTGTAAATCTTGGTCTCTATGTACCCCCAGAAAAAGTTAATGGGACAGATTTAAAGCCACTGGAGGATGAAGAGAAAAAGGGTCAGAGCATTACACAGCTATGTCTCCTGTGGTCGCTCTATTCACAATACAGCCCCTCTAAGTGGTGTATATAGCCTCTCTCAGTGGTGATCCTTTCCCTTTACTCAGCACTGGTGAGGCCACACCTGGAGTGCTGTGTCCAGTTCTGAGCTCCCCAGTACAACAGAGAAATGGGCATACTGGAGGGAGTCCAACAAAGGGCCACGAAGATGATGAGGGACTGGAGCATCTCTCCTATGAGGAAAGGCTGAAAGAGCTGGGACTGCTCAGCCTGGAGAAGAAAGGGCTCAGCAGGGAACTTATGAATGTATGTAAATAACCTGAAGGAGCACACAAGGAAGACAGAGACAGGCTCTTGTCAGTGGTGCCCAGCAACACAACCAGTGACAGTGGGCACAAACTGAAACACAAGAAGTTCCCTCTGAACACCAGGAAACTCTTTTTCACTGTGAGGGTGACCGAGCACTGGCACAGGTTGCCCAGAGAGGTTGTGGAGTCTCCATCCTTGGAAATACTCAAAAGCTGACTGGACGCGGTCCTGGCCAACTGGCTCTAGGCGACCCTGCTTGAGCAGGAAGGGTTGGAGCAGATGACCTCCAGAGATCACTTCCAACCTCAACCATTGTGTGATTCTGTGATTCATTTTGGTTGATATACACTCTCTACTTTTATGTAGGTGGAGTTGGCTGGGCATAGACAAGATGCTTCCCCAAGGCAGAGCGCTTTTCCAACTAGCTCTCTTTGCTCTAGGCAAGTGAGGAACAGTAGGTGGGATATACAAACTAGGAAATACTTTTTGCCTTCTGAACTATCTCTATTGAAATATACACATTAATTTCTAACTGTGCATACCATTTTCACACTGTAAGTAAAACTTTCTAGTAAAAACTTCCAAGTAAAACTTTCAGTATTTTTGGCACAGCTAGAAATGATCACTGTGACTTGCCAACATATTTGACAGTGTTTTTTGGTATAAGAGTCTTCACAACCCAGTCTATAGTTTCATACAGCTTTGCAGAGCTACACTTTACTACTAACAGTAATTGTACTGTCACTAGTTAGTAATAAGTCAAATTAGTAATAGGCCAACACAATTAATAGGTCAAACTGACAAACTTCAGACACAAAACATACTCTATATCATTCAACGTGTCATGAACTCAAACCATTAACCGAGGAAGCCAGGCAGTTACTTGGACAGGAGAACAGAACTGGTCTGGTTTTCATCTGTTTCTATAACAAGTTTAACACAAAGATTTTCCTTAAGAATATTAACTCTTTTCTAGACTTGGAAGGTCTCTACAATGAAAACTTGTGCTCTCTTTTAACAATTTAATAAAACACTCGTTATTTTATTCATCTGTCTTACATCCCATGGCTATGATAACATCAGGAGTTTCTTACACCAAAGCTGCGCTGCTTGCCAAGTAAACTAAGTATTGCATTTAAATCTGCCTGTAAGCAACATCTTAAAATTTACTTAAGACAATAAAGGTACTTAATGGGAGTGCTATCAAGTAACTGGAATAGTTTTATGTTTTTCAGTGCAGAAACCCTCACACACATTTGTGCAGTGCCTCACCCCAGGGTTTCCTCCAATTGTTACCGAATCTTCATTTTAAATGAAAAGGTTAAAAATAACAATACAATATGAAGTTTGCAATCTCTCTAAATATATGAATTTCTATGCAGTGTTCCCTTGAGGGAGCTGAATTTCCTCACATCTCCCCACTGAATGGGAGTGGGACTTCAGCTTTCCAGCTCTTGGACAGCCCGAAATCCACTGAAAACACCTAGGTATCTATCTCAAACAATTCACGGAAAGATAGCAACTTTTGAGTATGTCCTTCAATTCCTGCTCCTTCAGAAACTCAGGTACGGTTTCCTGAAAATCTTTCTATGAATAAATAAGGGAAAGTAGTGTCAAATAAAGCTGAAGATATTTAGTTCCTCAGCTCTGCTTAAGACAATTTAGAAGACTTCCGCTTTGGCTCGTTATAGCTCCCTTGATGCACCCAACTTCCTTCCATATTCACAAACAGGGAAAGAAGACAGTCTGTTACAAAATCATTAATTATTACTTCTTCTCCATAAATCTGTGCTGACCCAGTTACCTTCTTGTCTCAATCAAACCTGGAGAAAATATGAGGATTTAAAGGTGGGTCACTATAAATTTAGATTGTCGGGGTGTTGCAAACTTAAAACATTCAGATCATTTTTTGATCTCTAACATGCTAAATACAATTGTTGAGTATATCTCAGTGAAAACAGTACTTACTCTACGGGTTACAGTGGGGTCTCGTTGAGCTTTCGATATCAAGTGTCCAAGAAGCGTATTAGTTCTAAGAAAATGAAGGCGGATGTTTGTTGCTTTTGTGAAGTCTCGAAGACTAGAGGAATAAGTGAAGTTTTTTGCTCCTGGGCGGCCATTTACCAAAGATACTACGATCTAACAAAGAAGTAAGCACATTTTTGTTAATACATATCAACTGCAAGCGTCAGTAGCGGCATAGAGCAAAATTTATAAAAGAATCCAAAAACTTGGTCATGTTTCTGGGCATATTTGCAGTAGCAACTACACATTTCATACTGAAGCCAAGACACTGGGAAAAATAGTGTTGTTAGTCTTGGACCCTCCTGAATTCTCGTTACCTATATGGCACATTGAAAAAAAAGAAAGTGCCTCTGTCCATTTTGAAAACAGTGGGTACAACACACAAAAAGTACACGTCTTAACAGGAAAAAATAATAGGAATAGTTGCAAATAGTTATGTTAATGCTTGATAGTGTCAATGGGAGTTTTGCCTGAGTAAAAACCATCAGGTTTTGGCTCTTTCCCAAAGCACATTTATTTTTGGGTTAAGGCACAAACGTTCCTGGAAAATATTATTGTTACCAGGTCCAGTGCCTGGGAGCATATTAATGGTCTTTTGGAAGAAAGTACACAGTGTTGCTTTAGAAAATCCCCTCACATGAAAGGAGGTTAATCTGACTTTCAAAACAAGGGCTCCGGTACTTTTTTATTTTTTAAAGAAACAGATGCCAGCAGTCTAGCAATCGCAAATCTCTGTTAAATTAACAATCCCGTGTGCATGTACACAACCAAGTAAGAGAATTTCAGTTATTTATAACTGACCAGCTAACAGATTTCTACTTTCAAATGGCTCCTATACTCCAAAGTATCTAACAAGGGAATGGTGACAGTTCTGATTGCAGCACAATTCCTTTAGGAAAAGTCATACAGCACATAACAGGGGATGGTACCAGCAGTGTTCTTCTATGGAAATTATTCTTTACAATATTTTATCAGGGAGATTTTACAGATATGTTAATAAACAAATTCTACTTTAATATGAAACTACAACCCCAGATCCATACGCTCAGAATTCTGGATAACTCTGAAGGAGTTCAGATGCGGATTCTAACCACACCAGGCATAAAAGGACAATGTCAGCAGGAGCCATCAGCCCAGCCAGGAGTTTAACATTGACTCAAATAACACAAGCCACAGTTCCACCTAATGAGGAACAATGGCTAAAATCAGAGCAACGCTTTTCCAAACGCATGTATTATATTGTAAACATGTAGCATTTTATATATTTTTTACTTATTCTTGAATGGTAAATACCTGTTTCTACAGCGTTTACTCCCATGAGCAATTCTGAGGCAGTAAGTTCTGCTACGTGCATTGGAACTATTCAGAAAATGCGGTCAACATCTTCTTTAGCATGTGGCTAAAGTGAGGCATCTAAATCATAATAAAAATCAACAGAAGTGGCTCTGAGCAGCCCCTACCCCCACGGGTACCACTGAAAGTTAGGAGGACCCAGCTCACCCTCCAAAAATCTCACCAGCTATTTAAATGCTGGGTTATGGGCTTATTAATGCAGATTCAAGCAGTCACAGCTGAAAAATTACTTCCAGTTCTAGGTTTTTATTGGAACAGCAAACTTCTGAAACCGATGCTGTTTGCTTTCAGTGCCACACACATTACTCTTCGAAAAGCACTTACCTCTCCGTTTTCAAGAGGCAGAATGCGGGAGTACTCTGTGGTGCAAAGGACATCGCTGTCCCTCCTCAGGGGAAGATTAGCTTCCTTTCCGAACCGCTCCAAGCAATCTGCTTTGGAGTCTGGTCAAGTGAAAACAAAATTATTTTTATACGTGAAAATAAACGCTGTTGTTCTAATTTAAATTAACGAAGAAGTATCCCCTGTGCTTTCAGGTAAATTCCCTCCTGTAATTGAATAATGGTGATTGCTTTGCTCAGCACAGAAAAATGGAAATTCCTAAAAAAAATAATTTCTCATCCTAAGCAGTTCAGCAGTGCCTGACAAGACATGGCACAATATTTCTCATATCATCACAAAAAAGCTATATATATACTACAAGATTTTGCATTTGTATTTCACTTTGGTTTTTGCAAGGAACATCAGGGTCCCATGGGATGAAGGACACTGTAGTTCTGACGTACCAAAAAAACAAGACAAACAAAACAAAACAAAAATTCCCAACAGACTGAAAAATAATCATGTACTGAGTTAACACTTTCAAAATATCATGTTCATTTTTAGTTACACTCTTGTCACTAATTTATTGTGGATAACTAAGACAAGAGAAATGTATTTGACGTTCACTCTCTTCAGTGCAGCTGAAATCTTCAGCGAGCCCCATGGTCTGATTTTCCTGCTACTGGGCGAATGATTAAAGAAACCTGTCCACAAAAGAGCAGTGACGCAAGGATTGATACTCACGAGCAAAATATTGCCAGGGGGTGTAAGTTCTTCCAAAGTCCACTGATCTTTCTAAGATCCAGAGATCTGGACGAGGAGAATTTGCAAACTTGATAAGGATGTAGGCAACATGGAAGAGCTGGTAACAGAATATACATAGATTGCATCATGAGATTTTTGAACTCTATAAAAGTACCACAATACTAACACTAATGCCAATAAACAAACACCTTTTCTTTAGCGTACAGTGAGAAGGTTATCCTCTGCAGTTTCATTCCCATTAAAATAATAGGCCAGATTCTCAGCTGGCTACCTCACCTGGCAACGTGCTCCAACACATTAAGAAAGCTGCAATAGGACTGTGTTAAATGCCACCGCTTACATTTCAGAACAGCTCTGTTTTGCACATGACTGATTGCCTGGGTGTGTTAAGGGTATAATACTTAACCTTGAAAAGTTATCATCTCAACACATCATTGAACTAAGACACTTTTGCAGCATCTTGGTACATCTGTGTTGCATTCCAATCATGTAATTGTGCTTGTAGTCAAGAAAAATCACAATGACGTAAGAGAAATTGCACACATCCTTTACACTGGGCCTCCTTTGGTTGTGTTTGATAGTAATCTAAGCCACCTATTCCCTCACTTTAAGAATATTTCTAGATAATTTTGCCACTTGACAGATTTTCCAAGTAATAGAAGCAAGCCACCCCAGTTTTGAGGGTATCGAACAACACAGAAGAGATTCTTATGACTGGTAGCTCATTCATTGCCTGCAACAGCTCAAAGAGCCTCATCAGCTCAAGGTTCCCAAGGCCAAGATTCCCATCTGCCTTCTTTAGGTAGACATTGTGTAGCGCAGCAATAGACAAGAGACGGAAAGCTCCCGAACACTAGAGCAAAAATGGATTTGACAAGAAAGGAGATCTTACTGTAAGCTTCTTGAGATAGTCCACAGTCATAAAAATCATAACATCAGTAAAATTACCTCTACATAAAAGGCTGAACATAGATTGATTCTGAGGGTCATTTGGAATTTAAACAACCACAACCTGGATATGAGCTGTCAATAAAAGTGATCCGATACTGAGGTACAGTCAATAGTCAAGTGAAGCTGCACTGGCATTTCCCACTCAACAACCTCAATTCAGGATCATCTGCTTGCAGTAGACTCTTACTTCATTGGGGGAGGCAGGGAGTTACAGTCAACGATCTGTCAAGCAACTGCTGACAGAGCCCTCACATCAAGTACACCCATGCAGTTTATCTTTGCTCAGTCATCACAAACGTCACAACCCTGCAGCTAATACTTTGCACAGGTTATTAGACTCCAAGCCACAAGTGCATAAAAGCTCCCAACCACAAACTGGCAACAGCATCTGTTGCCCTGCCTGGCCCATTCAGCTGCCAGCTAGGACCAATGCGATAGCTGTCATACCAGCTGGGGCCACCGAGAGCCAGATGCAAATGGTGAGCAACCCAGTGGAGCAGATACCTGGAAATACTTGTCCCTAACCAGTACTGCGCGTGCCGATGCCGTGGTTACACACACATTGCAGTCATATGGCGACGTGCAGCCTCAATCTTCACACATCTATTTCAGACATCATCTTCTGAATATCAAAAGCACTCACGGGAGAAAGTAAAACCTTCACTTGGGGAATTAAGAGGAATTCAGGGACTTCATGGAGCATGCTCTCATGGTAATGCCTCACATTGCGGAAGAAAAAACTGAAGCTTTTTTGTTGTGCATTCATTTAATGCAGCACGTACAACAACTATCCAGGGAAACCGCCTATTCTACCCACACACCAAGGCATCGCTGCAGCAGGTGTTGTACCTTGAAACCAGAAACTGCTGAATTGCTGAATGTTGCTGACCTAGGTCAGTGGAGAGACAACTGCGGGAAAAAAAAATCACCTTTCATGTTAGCGTTGGAATTTAGCCTGCCTACTTAACACAGCCTGACAAGCACCAACTTCACCTCCTGTGATACTGAACTGGGTACCAGACAGTATCTACATATGGAAAATTACTTCCTAGACAGCAATATTGAGCAAAGTAAGTGGCAGCCATTCTGTTGACAGAACCATGACAGAGCCCAGAACTATGCACAGCGACTGTACAGGTGGAGTAATGCCCTTAAACTACCGAAGGACAGCCTCTACACCGATTGACACAAATAAGTGAATATTTTGGGGACTGTGGCAAGATTTGCTTTTAGTGAGTTCCTGATAATCTTTACCTAAGTAACTTCCACTACTTGACTAGCAAGTTTCGGAGTAGGGATATTGGCCATACGGATGCTACATGTCATCCAGTATGGCCATTCAGCACCAAGACTGGTATCCTCCCAGGAAAGCATAATAGTTCTGAAATTCCTAAAAGAAAAAATGCTTGCTTTTGGCCAGCTAAATATCTCAAGTGGCATTGCCCTGTTCAAACCAGTTTTGCACTGGGCAGGCAACTGCCTATCCATTAAAATTCTTGCTTCCACTATGTTTTAAGGTCTTTGGGAGACCCATCCTTACATGCATGTTAACATATGTGGATAACACTCTGTGTGTTCATCAATACAGACTTAGTCAAGACAAATGGTTTAGAAAGCACAAGAGGAAATGAAAGAAGCATACAGAAAAGGTCCCTGCCTTCTCCAGGACCCCATGGCTTGTAGTCACGTTGTGGAATCATTACAACAATGACCTTCTACCTACTCTCCAAGAAAGCAGATGACATCTGCTTCAGCTTGTCATACATTTATTATATTCTTTTACTCAGATCCTGCTCAAGGTGCTGACACAGCCAGTCTCGTCTCATCTCTTGTAACAGGTCATACCTTCTCATAAGCGTGAGCAAAATAGTAGCAGTGAATTCCATTTCCACAGTGCTTCCACTCTGCTGAAGAAATATGAGACATGCTGACTTATACATCAGTATATGGGCTATAAGCATCTGCTTTCGTAAGCATCTAAAGGATAAAGTGGCCAAAATGAAGGCACACACCAGTAAAACAGCTGAATCAGCATGTGGCACCTGTCAAACGCCTGTATGCTGCATCTGACATGCAGCTGTAGAATTAGCTTAAGCCTATGACTACTCAATACATGTGAAGCTGAAGTACTGTCCAATATGTGTACTGTATCAGGAATCACGCAGCACACTCCTCTACCAAGTCTCCCATTGCAAGAACTGTCTCCCAGCACCTCTACTTTGCAAACTTCCATGCAAACCACAAAATGGAAGAAAAAATGTATGGCAGTATGGCAACTTCAATCTACTGTTGCATATATCATAGAATCACAGAATTGTCAAAGTTGGAAGGGACCTTAAAGATCATCTAGTTCCAACCCCCCTGCCATGCCCAGGGACACCTCCCACTAGATCAGGTTGCTCAGAGCCCCATCCAGCCTGGCCTTAAAAACTGCCAGGGATGGGGCTTCCACCACCTCTCTGGGTAACCTGTTCCAGTGTCTCACCACCCTCATGGTGAAGAACTTCTTCCTAACATCCAATCTGAATCGACCCATCTCTAGTTTTAATCCATTCCCTCTAGTCCTACCATTACCCGACATCCGAAAAAGTCCCTCACCAGCTTTCTTGCAGGCCCCCTTAAGATACTGGTAGGCCACAATAAGGTCTCCTCGGAGCCTTCTTTTCTCCAGACTGAACAACCCCAACTCACTCATATGAAGACCTTCAATTCACATGCAGTTCACCTTACGTCTCATAGTCTGAAATACTGCTTCGGTTTGTACAGTCACATTTGGAAAGGGGAAGGGGATGGGTCTTGATAAAAATTAGAGTTGGTTATTTCATGACACTGTATCACCAAAACTTAGCCACCAACCCTATCATCTGTCCTGCTTATGACTTCATATATGTGCCAATGATTTGGTCCTGATCTGGATCAAGGATGAAGAATAGACCCTGAAAATCTGAATTGCCACTACGGTTGAATACTGACCAAGTTCATGAATGGTCTCTCTCCTGATCTGATGAGGCAACAATGGAAGAAAAATATTCCTTGGCTTAGCAAATAAATCCTAGCTAAAGATAGAAGAGTAACCTTCTTGACAAAAGACGTAGAAAAACAACCATTAAAACCAATTTTAATCACATATTCTAAGCTGGCATTTCACTAATTTAAATCTTGATCCCATTGCACAGACAGAAATAAGACCTACCCTGAAATAAAGGCATAATAAACTCAAAGCAGTGCTTGTCTTCAGTCATTCAGTTTTGGGAAAAAAAAGAAGTGAGTTTCTTCATTTCTGAAAAAATGTTTATTTGCTTGCTTTAAAGTCAATTTTCTTTCATTAAAAAAACAACCATTTTTCAAAAGGAGTGTTAGAAGTGTAAATAAGCATTAAAAATAACTGCTCTTTTGGTGCAATTATATAGTAGTAAAAAAAAAAAAAAATTCCCCAAAAGCTGAAATACAGTTTAATCAAAATTCTGACAGTTTTCCTATCTGAATAAGAATTGAGTTTAAAAGTAGAAACAGTATTTTGTTCCCAGTAATGGAAACCATCCACTCTGGAAATGCATGCTTGAAAGAGGATGTATTCCTGTAAATGTCCCAACACCATATCCTGCTGTAATCTAGCAGCACGGGTCAAACATGATGGATTGTCAACAGCTGGAATTTAACCAGTTCCCTATCGATGTGACCTTTTCCTGTTCACTCAAGTTTGTTCAGATTTGAAATGTTCTTGGAGGCAGTGGCCTCGAAGATCTATAGAAACACAGATAAAATTTTAAAAAATCACCCAGCAGAATGATCAAAATGTCTTGCTCATCTGAGAATGGAAATTACAATTCAGTGTTAGGAATTACCAATATTACATTATAAAGACAGAAACATCTCTGTAGAAACCCTTACAGTTGAGTTTAAGACTGTCTTAAAAGAGCTCATTTAAACTGAATGAGAATCACACTGTACCATTATTGCTGATGATAAAATACTATGATCTCTAACAGCATGCATACTACTTATTTTAACCCAACAGAAAGAAAAATTCCTATGACCCATTGTGTTCTCATGAGAATTCTAAAAATTACAATAATAGTCATTAAAAATCTTTTCTCCATTTTCTCCTTAAAATTTTAAACAAGTCTTTAAATAGAGGAATTTCCAAGATTTGTTTGAATCCTGAAATACATATGCAAATGGAAGAAAGATGTGCATATACAGAAGTATAGTATATTTTCCTCCATTCCTACCACCATAGACTCAGTACAGAGTATTAAAATACTGGAATGACTTGTTAGTTAAACGCTGGACGTAAAATAGTACAAAAGAAAAACAAACTATGTTCTGAACAAATGTGCACCTGTGTGCTCCACATGCAGCAAAGGATTGTTCTGCCGTTTTGGCTCATGAAGAATAAAAATTCCTGGAGTGCGGTAATAACAAGAACACAACTAGAGCCAGGTAGATCATCTAACTGCGCACATCATTCTATGTACCTCGAGATATGTTCAAAGAGATACCAACAACAATCTCTCTTCATGTAATCTGAATTGTAGAAGTACGGAGAACAGCTGTTTCCAGCATGATAGTATTTCCTCAGACTGTATTAGCAGCTATATCTACACTACCAAAACTTCCCTGGACATAATATGACTGTTCTTCTAGGCTTCAGGCATTATCTCGAATAATGTCACTGGGGCTGACATTGCGGATTACGCAGAAGATAGTGAGGTCCCTGCACTGAAGGTCCTCTGCGAAAGATGCCCTGCATTAGCAGACAGGCAACCTTTCTCTAATTGCTGGATACGTTAATAAGAAAAGAGAGAAAGAGGCAGAAATCTGCTGATTGTTCAGTACCTAAACTAAACTGCTCAGACACGGACCAATGCAGGAGTGGGATCTAAGGAAGTGTGGGCTGTGCTTAGCACCTGCTCCAAAACACCCCTTAGTGCCACTGATTTCACACGGTTGGTGTGTGCATGTCCATTAGTTTATTAATGTAATGAAGCCTTAAGGTCTTGAGCGCTGATTTTTCTCAAAGATCAAGACATAAAAACAACAACCTATTTAAAGAAATAAAAATCCCATGTACTTTGATTTCTTGTGGTTTCCTTGTGGTTGCAAAGAGGCCAGCACGCCCTTTCCTCACTAACCTCTCAGTAGGAAATGAGGCACCTTTGCAAATCCAGACACTTAATAAAACACTCCTGACAGTCAGTATTGGGTAATCCCCAACAACATATTTTGCAGATGAAACTGTAATACTAAAAAAAGCCAACTAGAGAGAGCTGACCCAGCCCTTCTGGCAGTTGCCAGCTACTCTTTTGGGTATCTGGAAAAGTAGGTATAGCAGAGGTGCAGAGAAAATCCCGTGTGGGTAGTATCCAAGAGGTATTAGATCCACTGAATGTGTTCCATCCAGTTCAACTGCATACACAAATATATCTCAATGCTAACAGTGTGTAAACAGTGACAGTGACTGGAGAGGCTCTCATTGCGTAGCTGAAGTCATTCCTTGCATGCCAGCTTCACAGTCTTGGGTGCAGAAGCCAGGAATAAGTGCAGGACTTCCAGCATGGTTCAGTTAGCACTGTAGATGTATTCATATCACTTTTTCATTTAACTAGCCACATGAAGTGTATTTAGTTATGCAAGTCAGTACCTGCGCATATGCCTCACTAGCACATCTGGAGATGTTCACTCTTTTCTCTCTCACAGTCAATGGACAGGGCTAGAATGGAGAAGCTCCCCATACTCCACAGGCAGTATTCTGGAAGGAATGAATCCTTCCAGAAATGAAAGGGTAGTCCATTGTCCAGGTTCAATCAGTCCTTGGTCTTTTTGCCAAGGCTGCAGGCAAATACATCAATGATCGTCAGTTATTATCCTGAAATTTCTCATGCAGCCACTTTTCCATTGGGATTTGGACAAAGACCAACTCAATGTTCATAATTATTTCTTATATATGGCCTGTTTCTTCACAGAACACTGAAGCTATTCATATGGGAAAGGATTTGTACGATTCAGACCTCAGTTGTCCAGGAGATAAACATCCCCTTATAAGGGCTGCAGCCCAAAGTAAAAGGAACACAGTAATACTGTCAGCGCTGGAAGGAAACACAGGGAAGTGTGGAGGGCCGGAGGCTATCAGCAGAGGTTCTGCTTTTACTATACGGAGTTGAAAGTGAGGTATTTAGGACAACATATCACAAAATGGAAGTCGCGTGTAGGAATGGGCATAGGAAGGGAGGTGGGAGAAGCAGAAGTACAGGCATCGAGGGAAGTCAGATCAGAGTGGGAATAAAGACCTTCCTGAACGGATGCTGAAGAAGAACTGGAAGAAGACAGCGTCAGGAAAGTTAAAGAGAGCAAGACTTGAAAGGGTTTTTTCTGTATGGTTTGAGAATAATACCAAATTAATATCAAAACACATTTTAAAGCCAATGACACAGAACTATTACTGCAAATATAAGAAAAAAATTACTGGGCCATTCAAAAGGTCTTTAATTATAGCTTTAAGAAAATACAACACATTGACTAGATCTTAAAGGATAATATATGAGCAAGAAAGGATGTAGTTAGGGTATTTCCCTGATTAGGGCTGGCAGCTCAGGTCAGAATGAGCTGCCTGTAGCTTGACTGAGGCATAAATGGAGCTTCCATTACCTGATACAACTTTTAAAAACTT
Organism: Stercorarius parasiticus; assembly: GCA_013396915.1. NCBI lineage: Eukaryota > Metazoa > Chordata > Aves > Charadriiformes > Stercorariidae > Stercorarius > Stercorarius parasiticus. Next base: position 174,442 of record VWZL01001554.1, read on the forward strand.
TTATCGGACAGCTGCTACTTGACCAGCTGAAGTTGTGTTAATCTAGAGTTCACAAGCAGATTCACCTTACTGTGATATGAGCCAAAACCAACTAACTTCAAAGCATCGTCTTTTGTGGCATGATCCCAAATCAGCTTCCTGCACGAACTGAAAAACTCAGAACCATAGCTCTCTAACACGAAGTAATGCAGGATTCTCTGTGACGATAGCATCCCCATTTTTGGATATTGCAGGGACAATATTGTACCTTCCCCAGACCTAAAAGCCCCTTTTCTTCCCAACATGACCCAAACCAGCAGAGCAGGGGTCAGTGGTGCTGCGGAGGCAAAGCTCTGCAGGGCTTCCAGGGGAAAGGCTTTGTCTCGCTGGGACAGTTCTCTAGGATGGCAGAAGCTTTATGCAGCGGTTCTCATGCCTCAATTTGTAGGACTTCTCAGTGTTATTATAGAGGTTACACACTTCCACACCGGAGTTCGGTCTAATTTCAGGATCAGTGGTAATATAAAGTCTTCAACAGTCAAGCACGATGAATGCAATGACTATTTTTGGAAGCCCAGTTCAATTCAGCTTATGATAAATCTCCCACCACCTTGACAGTTTCTCCCTACAGGAGAAGGGCCTACAGGACACTATATTTTACAGAATGACAGTTAAATTAACTGTTAACTTCAGACACATTTTAAGAAATTATGTCAATCTTTCGTAAGTTAACAACAATGGTTTTTAATCACAATAATTAGCCAGAGCTGATTAATATTCCCAACAACAAATATTGTTTGTAAAGCTATGGATATAAATGATTGCTATCAAATATAAAAATTAAACCCATGAGAAATACCTACCATACAAAAGCAACTCGGAAGATTTGCCAAACTGCAAGGCTCTTTCACAAAATGTTTACATGTCTTCATTGGCAGATAACATAAAAGTAGAGAGTCCTCCACAGGCCATACCACTTATCTTAAATTTATGGTTGAGTTTCCCTCCCTGCCTAATAAAAGTACTAATTTGGACATTACATTCCACTGTGTGCCTTTAATTTACAACAGTGACTAATAATATCACTACACAAAAACTACTCAACATAATAGCGCACAAGACTTCACCAAGCCTGAGTCTTTCAACACTGTATTATTGCCACAAAAGCATGGTAAAGAAATGATACATAACTAAAAGCAACAATAAAATTCATGGACTACACTTTTTGAAATGTAACATTTATTTTTCATCATATTATCCCAAACCTTCATCTTCTACTTCTGAAGACAGAGTTCAGAAAAATACCTGGGGGACTATTACTGTAGTACCTGCTGAGCATTAAGAAAGCCAAGGATGAGGGCACACCTGCTAAAATTAGGCAATCCAAAGAGTCAGGGGAAGGGCAATGAACTTCAGTCAGACATGCTGGATCAGAAGTTTAAAATATGTTGAAAACTTACGTTGGGAAAATCAGGACCAATTAAAGGAATAAATGAGACTTCATTTGATCCAAATATTTTAAACAAGTCAGGAATAGCCACAGTATAAGCAGGTATGGTAACAAGATGCAGAGACTGCCTCAGGGATCAACATTATAATTATTATTCAGAAGGACCGTGATTGATTACAAATGTAACTATAGTACAGAAAGTCAGAAAGGGAAGTAAAGCAGGGCTTTTGCTTTAAGGTTTTTGCTTTTTCTCATATTACAAAGTGCAGCAAAAAGAGCATTTTACTAGCAGAAAGATTTAACATCCTGAAGGGATTTTGACTTTCAAAATTACCCCCAGCCCTGGTGCAACAGAAACAGCAGCAGGTGGGTGTTCTGTTCCAACTCCACGGTAGTGAGCGCTCAAACTTCTATCATGGTGCAATTATTCAACCAAATATTGCCATCAGACCATGGCAAAAGCCTCCACTGGGACTCCGCTCTCCGTCCTAAAGATATAATGGCAGGAATGCAGCGAATTAAAAGCTTTTGACATTGTGCTAAGTTCTGCTTCCTCTGATTGTGAATATTTTACAGCCAACTTACAGCTCAGCCATAGCGTCCCTGTACGCATATGTACCTTACTCTTTGTCATGTTTTGCACACGCAAAAACCTTTCCATACTTTGTTTGCAGAAAAAGGTGCCTTCTGTCAAAATAAAGAACAGGGCAACTACTCAGTGAGGAAGACTACATCCCTGTCTTTTCATTATTAAAGCCTGTGGTTTTGCAAGTATTTAGGCACACATCTAACTTTAAGAACACTTTTTTTTCCTTAAAAACTAAAACCTTAATTTCAGCTCACTTGAGGGGGAATTGCACTCCGAAAATTCCCATCTCTCTCAACTACTGAGAAAGCCTGCATGACTAACATACACTAAGCTCTTAGTTTTTAGGACCCTGAAATAAGGTAAGGTGAATTGTGGTCCCAGTGCTTACCTGTTTGGTTAAGTAGACTTACTCTGTCACAGTATTTAATTTTATTCTTCGTTATTAGTATTGTGCACTAGCATACAAATTTGGGGGGTGAGAATACTAGGCAAAATGTCAAAAGTGAATCTCAAGTTCAAACAAATCCCGAGATTAAGGTTTAACTGACTGAATGCAGATATGAGATAATGGCCATGAAGTGAAGAAAAAAAAAAAATTTAAAAATCCCATGAATCCTACTAAACCCTCATTCATCCACCAACTAAAATTATCCCTTCCTGATCACAAGACCTGAAGTCATTCTGACCTTTGTCTTGGGTTTCCCTGGTTCAGGGCAGTTCAGGGTCGCCTTTCCAAGCGGTAGCAGAGTAAAGAGAAACACACAGCCTCCCGCTGAGAAATCCTTTAATAACTACAAGAATTTTAGCACATAGAGGTTGGTCTCCAAAGAGTCCCATGAGAAGAGGGCACGCAGTCCACATCCTTCCTCTGAAGGAAGGAAGTTTCTCAGAAGTTTACTCAACACATAAAAGATAAGGTGTCTGCCAGTAGGCCCTCCAAGGAAGCTAACAAATGCACAGTGGGAATGGAAGTTTTGCATGGAGCAACGTGCTACAGAAGTAGATGATGATGATGCACAAGCGTTGGCCACAAATATGCTGGACTACACCGCAAGACAAATTACAGCCTGCAACGTAATCCTGCGTCTTGCAGAGACCACAGCGGATGCAAGCAGCTCAGAAGGTAAGGTCTGCTCTACTGGGAGGTGATTGCCTTCCCATGCCTAATCCCAGCACCCTGCTCTGCATTCAGGGTCCCTACTCTGTATGCCCAGCCTAAAAGACACCCTTCCCTACAGTTTGCTGGGAAAGAATGACTGAGCAGCTCCCTTCACAGGAGCACAAGCCATCAGGGGATGCAACACCCCTCAAGTGTGAAGTGTAACAGAAAGAGCAACACAACTCAGAGGTAGGTCCGACCACTGTGTGCTAGGCTAATGCGGATGCTGTGACCTAAAAATTCATCAGCTTCTACATAGCTCTCCCTTCTTTCACGGTACAGTGGAGAAAAGCAACCAAGAAAACAGGCATGTTATTAATTTAAGTACTAGACACGCAAATTCAAAAATCACAGTAGTTTACTTTAGCTATTGATATTCTCCATCTTAAGTTGTCTAGCATTTCTGCACTGCTGGCATACTGGATCCAAAACCACTGAATTAAGATACCCTCAAAATGAGAACCATGCTGGTCATGTGAAGGACAGGAGCATTAAAATGCCATGTAACAGAAGAGGTAAAATGGTTTGCACCTGGATCCCCAACACGATGGCAGCGAAGTCTCACAGAGAAACTTTTTTCCTTAGTTATTTCTCCTCTTGCTGTTAACTAAATTGAAAGGCTATTAAAAAAATCCTGTCCTGTATAATCAGTCAATAAACGGTTACTACTGTCCAAAATATATATGCATATCTGTATTTTGCAGCCTCCAACATGTATTTATAGCCATATATTTTCAGCTGGTGTGAACTTGCAGAGTGTAACTAACTTCACTGGATCAGTGCCCAATTATGGCAGCTGAGAATCCATCCCTGTGACTTAAAATACAGATAGAGAGGCTTTACTGTTAGCTACTTGCCTATCGCCTGCAGAGAAAATACAGGTGTTCATGTTACTGTCATATTACTAATTCATATTACACTGGTTTTGCTGTCCCTTCCCTTTTAGACCATGTTATCATTATTTTTCTGTTCTAAGAAACTGCCTATCTTGAAGATCTTGCTGGATGACAGAGAAAACAGGAGGACCCCTGAGGCAAAAGCAGACTCCAAATATTATTCTCAAAATGTGCGTATGGTAAGAGAGCATGAAATATCTCTCTCTGTGGGCCCGTGGAAAAGGGGAATATGAAATGGAAGGCAGAGCCCCAGTTTCAGCTGACCAATATGCCTCGTAACCTCAAGTTAACAAGTTACAGTATCCGTGCAACAAAGCAAAAAGTCATTCAATCTCTGTGATACTGGTGGAAAGAATATTATTAAAATTCCTGAGGAAGATAATCACTTTCATAAAAGTTAACTTGGTAAAAAAAAATACAGAACATAAACTAGACAAAAAAGGTATCGTGCTGGAAGTCGAAATCCTCCCAATTGCAAAGCTCGTATATAAAGGCAAGAAATGATCAAACCTCACCCAATGGCTCATCCACTTACCTGCCCCAGATCTAAAGTGACGTTGACTTCGTTGTACTTCAAGCCCATGGAAAGAGGAGGACTTTGCCACCAGCGCTCCGTGCCATCAATGGCATTGGTGATCGGGTGAGCTTTACTGGGATCAGCAGCATTGCAATAATCACAAAACTGTCCCTGAAACACAATAAATTAAAAAGATGGTCTCAGTTGAAATCTTATGCACTGCAGACACATGCTGTTGTTAACTGAGATTCTGAACTAGAGTGTTGACTAAAAATGGGGTTAAATTTTGCTTATATAGTGTAATGTTTAATGTATAAGGGATGCCCCTGGAGATTAAATTACACATTTATACCCTGAAACACACTAAATTCTATGCTGGAAACTAAAATTTCAGAAATCTCTTTAAGGAAACTACAATAAGTCTTTCTTTATTAATTAATTTATTGATACTTTGGTGAAGTTACCTATTCTGCAGGAGTCTGCAGGAAATTAATGACACAGATTCTGAAAACTGGATTAAGACCAACACACAAATTATCCTCAATTCTCCTAAAAGACCGTGAATTATCCACATATGTACATAGCCTGGTATTAATAAATCCATAAAAAATACTGTTACTTGCCTATAAGTTTGCTGTTACAATTTTATAATACTGCTTTCATTTTTTTCATGCCATTATAACGCATTCTGAATCAGAGACTTCTCAATAATAAATACTCGTGGAAAATGCAATGGATCCTATGGACTGTTCCCTTTAAGCTTCCCTTTAAAGAATCCCATTGTATCTTTATTTGCAGAAGTTACTGCCCAATTTCCAGTCCACAACTAAAGCCACACTCCATAAATGCCCTGATAATCTCTCTTTGATAGTCTCTAAAGCTCTTTGTATTCTTCTGTACAATAACGATGAATAAACTTCAGGAAACATACTTGGTTTTTAATTTGGCATCTTGGCTTGCCCCACAAGCAGTATTTTTATCTTCAAGAAGCTTCATTTTATAGTCTACTAAGATCAGTGCTGAAGCATTGTAATTGGTTATTTAAAGCATCTTTTTAGTGTCCTGTTCACTTCTTACTCCAGTCATCTGGGTGAAGATAATCAGGGAAAATGCTAAACTGTGCCAGACAGAGATCTCTGTAGAACCCCAAAAGAAAAATGACATTTTCATTGAATGGCAGTATAATGATTACTTCAGTTGGACAGTTGCTTAATCCATTCAGCCAGTGAGGTCCTGATACCGTGTTGGACCCATGTTTTAAATAAGGTAATATGTGCACCATTCTCCTTATCAACTAAGCATATTTTCGTCAAAAAGATGTGACAAATCTTTTGTTGTTTCCACAACCCACGTTGCCTGGCACGAAGTGTACTCCTACCTTTTAAGTATTAACAGAATCCCGTAAAACTGCCATTATTTTGTTCGTCGCTGCTGTCAGACTAACCGTAAAGTAACTGGAGCCATCATACTTGTCCGCTTGTAATAGAGGAATAATATTAGGGCTCTCACATTCTTGCTGGGTACAGTCTTGCACGCTTGGTGATTTTAAGATGTTTATCTCTAGCAGAATTTGTTTAACATCTGCCATAGTTACTAATGGATTGGAAACTACTACATCATTCTCATGTGATACAAATACACCATCTTGTGTCTTTCAAATACAAGATACGGACGTTCACTGAGTATTTCTGCATCAGTAGTAATAATTTCAGCCTCTTCTCCCAGGTGAATAATGACAGGACCAGAGGAAATGGTCTGAAGTTGCGGCAGGGGAGGTTTAGATTAGATCTTAGGAAGAATTACTTTACCGAAAGAGTGGTCAGGCACTGGAACAGCCTGCCCAGGGAGGTGGTTGAGTCACCATCCATAGAGGTATTTAAGAAACGTGTAGATTTGGCACTTCAGGGCATGCTCTAGTGGCAGAGATTTGTGTGTGTATGGTTGGACTCGATGATCTCAAAGGTCCTTTCCAACCATGAAGATTTTATGATTCCATGATCTGCATCTAGCAATGGTTCCATCCTCATCCTTCTCTTCCAGAAAGCCCAGAATATGGTGTTGTTTACAGAAGACGTGGCTACCCCTAGCTGTTCTAATTCATCACTCCAGTTATCGACCTGGCTGAGGGTTAACCCTTGAGAATTCAAAGGGTTGTTGAGACTTACTAAATCCTCACATACACAGGTTGGTTAACTATGTCTGGGGTCATGTTATAACACGATTCTCCTCCAGCTCTTTTAGAGAAGACGATTTGGCTGATTTTTCATACAAACTACAATATGCCACGACATGGCTGGATTCAGTGACAGTTTGCTGGAGCAGACACCACATCAGCCCGTGCTGGCTACAGGCAACGTTGCCAGTTTCCGCAGTGATGACAGAGAACATCGTGTCACTATCTGCAAAATCAATACACTGAGAAATCAATCTGTGCACCAACAACTGCAGTTACCACCACATCGGAGCATCTTCCCGGTTAAGATTTTCCTGACAAATGCATACTTGGAGTTCTGACATACATATTACAACAGTACAAGCTTCCCTAAATAGTTTTGCAATGTGCATGAAGCATTGTCGTTAGATCTAAATACACGTTCACAATGATCCGGCTGGAAATACACAGGAAACAGTTGCTGCTACAGCAATTTCAGCTCTGATCTGGAACCAGCCTCACAGAAAGGCTGAATGAACAGAAAACAATGAGGAGTATGAAATGCAAGCATTGCAGTTGTACACACCTATGTGATTTCAGTATACCAGAGCACTTGATCTGAACTCAAGATACCATCTTTTCTTCTTTTGGGGCACATAATTCAAAGAATTTCATTGCAACAGCTGGAGTTTCAGTTATTTAAAGTACATTCCAGCAACCCTGCCAACAAGGCAGCAAAACAAAAAAAAAAAAAAAAAGAAAGAAAGAAAATAAGTTATTGGACAGAGCAACGTTCCCTGCTTCCCACTGGCAGTGTCTCAGGCATGCCGCGCTCAGCCTGTCTGCCACAGGACTTGTCTCCATTCCAGGAGTCTGGGCCTCGAGACTTTGTTTGATTTTGGCTGTCGTTCACCAGGCAGGCAGGTGTGCATTTGCTGGTGACCTTGTTACCCTCCTTTCCCCTGGCTCCCCTGAGCAAAGAACAAAACTGGAACTGCATGAGGGAGTTTGCTGAAATGGGCCGGTGTGGAGCAGAGAGACACCCAGGGATGAAAATGTCTTGCCTGTAAGTTATAGAAAGCGACAACAACGAAGGATTTGTTTGCTATTTCATCCCTAGCAGTTCTGCACCCGCTGCCAGGGCAGGACAGGTATGCAGTTAAACTTTAATTCACACCCGCACACCACTGCGAACAGACTGGCAGACAAAGCCAGGCATGCCATTTATCTATCAGTCGCTGAAATATATTACACCGCAGTGCATCTCTTCACTCAACACTGTTCTTATTAAGTCATTGTCCCACTTGCCTATGTGCTAAGGGAAACATACTGCTTTCCACAGCGTATGTCCAGTGCTGCCTTACAAGTCTCGGCTGAGCTGCCCATGAAGGGACCGTCCACCCCATCGATCAGCTCTCCAAAGGGCTTTAAATGATCTCCAAATGCTCTTTCTGGATTTCCCGAGTCCTACAGGCTTCATTAAAAGACACGTCACCAAATGACAAGCTGAACAAGAGAGGCCAATGGAAGAGCAGAGGAAATGAAGCTGGGGTCACTCTTCTCTTCGCCTTATTTTCAGTGCTTGGGGTTGCACTGCCAACAGAGCTGCCTGCTGCCTTCGTCTGAATGAAGGTCATAGAATCATATAATGGTTAGAGCTGGAAGGGACCCTTCACACCTTCTTTCCAATTTCCCTATTCTCATAGAGCAACGGCTGCAATCCAGCCTTGCAGAGATCCCAGAAGTGAGCGACTCAAGCATTTGGCACTGCTTTAACTTGAACTGACCTGACAGGGTGGCTATTACACCTATCACTTTATGTAAAAGCCACATGACCTTCCCTCAGAATCTTAAGAAACAACACGTGAATGCTTACGCTGATTTAAAATCCTTCTATGTAAGCTCAGCTTCTGTAAGAGTTTAATGCAATTCTTTCCAGTTCTCCATGAAAGAAGAGATTCTCTCATTTACAGTGTCTTTGAACTTGCGAGGTGGAGTGGCTTGATAATACGTACATTGTGCTGTTATCGCGTTCTCCGTGGCTGGATTTCCCTGGCCTTTTGAAAGACTTTCCAACCCTTCTTGAACCACAACAGCTACTGGTAAACCACAGAAGCATTCATGTTATGTATCTCAATGGGGCTTTGTTAAAACTGGAGAGAGATGCTGCTGTATCCGTGCCTACACAAACGCTGTAAGAGGCACAACATGCTTCCTTGTGCCAGGGCTGAGCTATCAGTAGTCCTTCTGGGAACTTGCATCAGGCATGAACCATAACTGCCCTCTAACCTAGGACCTGTAAGGCAAACATTTAACAAGAGGAACTCCCCCATTTCTAACCTCTTCCTATGCACAGCAAACCCTCATTTCCAGTTGGGTGTTAGTATATAAAGGGAACAATTACAAAAACCACCAATGGCAATGTGCATCACACAACAGGCTTCGTTCCACTTGCTTGATGTGTTTATCTGATGTTTGCCTTGGCTGATTTTTGTTATACTGTGATTTCCTATATTCCAAGGCATGTCAGTATGAGATTTCACTGCAGCAGCAGGCTATAGCATGTTGCTGAGAGATTATTGGTCTTGCTATTCACCTGGTGGCTTGGTTGTCTCAGGCGACTTTAAACATGGGTGTTGCGTCCAGTATGGAGAGGTGGATGCCTAAACTTCAGAGTTACGTTAGAAATGGAGGACCAAGCAGTTTCCTGATCATCACAACCTTTTTTCGTAACCTTAGTTTAAGCATGTTACACCTGTGATCCAGTTTCCCTATTAGTAAAACTGCGTATTACTCAGCCTGTAATCTCCAAAGCACTTTGAGCTTTCTGTGACAGAAGGCACGACATAGATGTAAGGTAAACTGAGGTTTCATGGTGAGGCAGGTAAGGGAGGTAAGGCAGAGAGAAGTTCAGGGCAAAGCACACTGCTGGCTCATGGCTGCCCAATGAACTGTGAGGGCAGGCTGCATGGTGGTGCATGCTCCCTTCTGACACACGACAGAGTGCATACGCTGCACCCTCTTAGTCCTCTCCCCTCCTTGAGCATCTGTCCCCATCAAAAAAATGGGAAGAAAAATTCTCTTAGCCATTGCAACCTCTTATGAAACCAGATATTAAGGGTTATTTCACTATTCAAACACACAAACACCTCATAAGACTTCAAAACACTAACCCTTCTTCCAAGATGCTAAAAATTTACTCACATTCTTTCTGTATTGCCTGGAGCCAGAAAGTGGACCTTAAAGCTTTCGAAATCCCTTTCAAATTGCAGTTTCATTCTGGCTCTCTTCTCCTCCCACCAAGCCAGAATGCAAATAAAATAAGTTTGGAAGGTCTGAGGCTTTAGGAAAGTCCCCCCTCAAACAAAGTTCTGATCAAACCGATGCCGAACATCCATCACAGTACACCATAGAGTTCGGTGCATCTGTTACTCTTTCCTTACTCTCTAACAGACATGTTCATACAAGTTTCTACCAAAGGAAAAATACATTTCCATTAACCCTTTTCCAGGAGCCTTACCGTTTATTGTTGTATTTCTTGTGACTGGCACAAAATGTGTGTAATAACCTCATGCTGTGCTAGGAGAGATCATCATCATCCTCACTGCCCTGTGTGCTTATGCTCCCTGTCAGGGTCTCAAGGAATCTCTGGTTTCCCCCCACAAGCCATGCAAGGCACAGACGATAACCCTCACATTCAGCGCTTGTAAAATGCCACAAAGCCACCCAACTAAAACCAGACCTCTTTTCCCACCGCCCCTGGAAAGATGCCCGCTCTCCAGTGAGCGGGTTACCAGTGCAGTACGTCCCCATCCACCCCCCCCATCCCAGAAGCATCAGGCTGCTCTCCGCGGACCACGGGGCCAAGCGCCGAGGCCACAAAACCACAGGGTGGGCACCGCTCCTAAAGCCACCTCCCGGCGCCCGGTGGCACCAGCGGATCTCGCATCCCCGGCAGCGGCCGCAGCACCGTGGGCACCGGGAGCGGCAAGGGGACAGCGGGGACGGAGGTGGAGGGGGGGTCATCGGGGACAGAGTGTGTTGGGGGGAGACAGCTGCTCCCCGTGCCAGGGGACCCCTCCAGAGGGTGCCGAGACACCTGTAGGCAGAAGCTCCGCTGCCCACCTCCACTTTTCCCAGCGCTTCCCTGCGTGGGGTCCCGCTGGTCCACGCTCTGCGGTACGCACAGCCCAGCCAGGAGAGAGCCCTCAATGTAATGAGACCACGCACCCCAGGGTAACGCCAGCACCCCCGGAGGGGCCGGGACGCCCCAAAAGGACACACCACACAGACACACACCACCCCGCCGCTCCGCAGCGCCGGGAGACGGCGCGGGATGGGAAGCGGGCTGCCAGGGGAAGGGTGTCCCGGCGCCGCGACCCCTCTGCGACCCCACAGGGGGCCCCNCCACCGCCTCCCCGCAGGTGGCCGTGGCCGAGATGCTGGCTGCCGCGGCCAGGTTGAAGTAGGGCGGGTGGAGGCTGAGCCCCATCCCCCGGGAGCCGGGGGGCTGCGCCGGGCAGAGGGTGAGGAGCGGCGGGAGGAGCGCCCAAAGGAGCGGGGAGCCCGGCGCCGCCGCCATCCTGCGCCGGGCTCTGCCCTCGCCGCCCCCCCCGGGGCGGCCCTATAGCTGCGGTGGGCGGGCGGGCCGGGATGGGGGGGGCGGCGGCAAGAGGCAGGAGGGCGACAAGGGGGCTGCCCGCGTCCTGCCCGCACCTCCCTGCCCGCCCTGCGCCGGCTGGGGCGGGGCGAGGCGAGAGGCAGCCCCGGTGCGGGGCGCCGGGCGGAGCGCGACGGGGACGGGGATAGGGATAGGGATGGGGATGGGGATGGGGATGGGGAAGGGTCTCCGGGCCGGTGGGGTTGCCCCAGGTGTGTGCCCTGACGCCCAGCTCCGCGGGAGTGCCGAGAGGTGACACACACACAGGCACACACACACGGCCACCCCCCGGCTCAGCTGGAGCTGTCTGATCCTCCCGCCTTGTGTAGCATGCGGGTTAATATTTTTAACGGACCGTGAAGAAATCTCAAAGCATCCATTCTCGAAAACCGTGACCTGTCATGTCACACACGGGCAGGAAAATTAAGGTTTCCCAGCTTTCTCCTCACTCAGGGCTATCTCCACACAAGGTATAGAATCATANATAGAATGATAGAATGCTTTAGGTCGCAAGGGACCTTAAAGATCATCTAGTTCCAACCCTCCTGCCCTGGGCAGGGACACCTCCCACTAGACCTGGTTGCTCTGCAGGTCCTTGGAAAGGCACCCTCCACAGCTGTGCTGCAGAAATCACAGCTCCTCTTGCTATTTTCAGTGCTCTGAAGCCTCTTGAAACTGTGCAGCACAGGCCACCCCACTGCAATGCACAGCCCGTGCTTTCAGCTCCTTGTGAAATAGGTGTTCCTGCTCATCCAGGGCAGACAATGAACCTCCTGTCTTTTTTAAGGTATTTGGCACAGGCTTTGGATAACACAGAAGCTGGGG
>VWZL01001557.1:7424-44630 GCA_013396915.1 Stercorarius parasiticus
CTCTTTTTTCTTTTTTTCTTTTTTTTTTTTTTTTAATACGGCCTTGCTGTGTAATTATTTTTTTGACTGCTTTGGTGTAGCACTTAATGATTTCCCCAAAGCTGCAACAGGACCCCAGAGTATTGATTTAGCTGCAGTTTAAGCGGCTCGCCACTAACGCGTGGCCGTTTTAATATTAATTGCTCGACGTGTGCGTGCTAGCGAGTTCTTCTGCAACACGGATTTCTAAAAAAGTAAATAACCAATTTGAACCCCATGTAAATATTCCTCTGGTGGGAGCTGTGCCGTGCGTCAGCCGCTCCGAGCGCGCTGCCGTTGCCTTTGGTAACGCTCCTGCAGTTTTACACCGAAGTCAGGACCTCGGGCATCCTTTGTTTTCTTCTGTCGGGATAACATAATAAAGTATTACCTGGCCCTGGCAGCGGGTCTTGTAATGTGCGGTGTAAGCACAGCCGCTCGTCGGCGCCGGAGCCGGTGTGTTATTGCTTAGCCTGGCTGCAGAAGACATTTATTCTTTATTAATCACGCCGACAGGGAGAGCTGCCTTCGTCTGCGGCTCTCGGAGAGGTTTGCAAACATTGCTTCATCCCCGGGAGCTGGGTAATTATTACCCCTCTCGTCGCCCGGTTTCTCGGCGGAGGGGAGAGCGGTGGGATCCGGTGGCGCAGTGGGGAGCGATGTTGCTAAAAGCCCCCCGTGATGCCTCCATGGGATGCAGCAGCGTGTGGTGGCTGGGAGGGGGTGATGGGGAGGACGGTGCCCTCCAGGAGGAAGGCTCTTGGCGACCGCTGCCTGTACCCCCCGGGATGGCGGCTCGCCACCCTCCCTGGCGGGGCACAGCATCACGCTGGGTCCCATAAGGTCCCCTCAGTGGCACCTTTTGGCCCTGAATTCAGCACCCGGGGTGCTGGTGGAGGCTCCTCCATGAGGTCTCTCCCCTGGTGAGCGTTTGCTGATGCCACGTTCATTGTGGGGGAGCAGGATGCCCTGGCCATGCTGCTCCAGTTCCCTTCCTCTGGCACCGGTGATGGGCTGTGCTCCGCTGGTCCCGACCCCCTCCTGGCTCCCCAAACCCCAGCCCTGGCAGAGGCGAGGGCTGTCTGGGGCTGGTGGGTGCCTGGGACCGGTGGGACGCAGCCTGGGGCATGGCTCCGGCATCCAGGACAGCAGCGGCCATCCAGGGCCAGCAGCTTTGCCCGCTCCATTCTCTGCTCGGCGCATGCCACAGAGGTAGCGGCGTCTCCTGCCACTGCACTTTTCTTTCAAATAAAAGCAGCTAATTAACATTATTCTTTAATTATTGCCTTTATCAACAAGGGGTCTGGTTTATACCAGCAGGATAGTCGCTTTCCCTTCCACTACCCAAGCGAATGCTTCAATTCCTGTTGCTTTTGAAATGAATTTGATGTCATCTGCCCATTGTCACTTAATGGGGACACTTGGGTAATGATTGCGCGCTCCAGCCCTGTTAGCAGCACTGCGAGCGTGTAATTTAGCCCCTTAGGCAACGGTACTTTTGAAATCTCTGGATAGTTTTGAACTCTCTGTTCTTAATTAAATATGCAATTTTTCACGGTAACCAGGTTAATTCTTTTGTGTTGTGTTGTAATACTGTTAGGAATTTTCATAGTTCTTATTAAACATTATTCAGGCATTGTGAATTCCATAATTAAAAAAAATGAAAAGAACAAAGCTTGATTCACTTCTTTCTTTTCCCTGGTTAATTTATCAAATGAATTTTGCAAATTTTTCTTTTTCTCCCCAGACGGCATGCCAAGTGTTTTAAAGGGGAAGGATTTAATTGCTCTGTAGGGATTGGTTGGTTATGAAGGATTTGGCTGTTTGATTAGTAAACCCTATTGGGAATGGTTTAATGCTCCATGATCTTAAAAATTGTCTGATTGTTAGGCTCTCCAAGGATGTTTTCTCTTTTCCTTATGTACGGCAACAGCTTCACACAAGTGTGATTATTAGATAGCAAGGAGGGAGCGGAGGGGTAGATGGACGGTGCCGGGTGAGCCTGCCTGCCCCGGCACCGCCGATGGAGCCACCGCGGTCCCCCAAGCGGTGATGATGATGATGGTGAGACAAACCAGCGGCTCTTTACGTGCATCCCTGCAGATTGCAGGAACGGATCGCTGGCTGTGCCGGGATGGAGCTGCTGCTGGGTTGGATCCTGGGCTCAGTTTCTCTTCCAACACTCATTTCCCAATATCTATCTTGTAATATAATGAAATGATACAGAAGATGTGATTTACCAAGAGGCAAAACCCTGCTGCGTTCTCTGAGCCTGAATCACTCTGGTACCCCACCGGGGAGCATCCCCGTAAGGATGCTGAGGTGCAGGGGGAGGTCTGGCCGGGGGTACTGTGCAGCCCTGGGGCCCGGTGGGCAGCTCCGTGTGCAAGGAGGGATGCGGGGCTGCAGCTTGGCAGGGGTTTAATCCAGGTACCCCGGAGCTGGGGAGGGGGCTCGGAGAGCCCCAGTCTGGGAGTTAAGTGGGTGATTAACCTGCTCAGACTCCAGAGCCTGGGGATGTCCAGCCCGAAGCCTTTAACTGGGGAGGCTTTAAAGGGAAAAACAGCACAAAAATGCACTGTTTATGGTTTTTCCTCTGGCGGGGATGGTACCCTGTACTCAGTTCCTGATGCTTTTTTATTTCTCCCATCCCTGTGTAAGAGGGGGCTGTGCCCTGCCCTCGCACCCCCTGCCCCAATGCCTTCGACTGAGATTTGGATGCAAAATCGATGGAGGTGACGTCTGTGCGCTGACGTCGGGACCACGGGGACGGGCTGTGACTCCAGCTGCTCCGGCTCTCCCAAATTCCTGCTGGGGAGGAGCCCGGGCTTCGCTGCCAGGGCAGCTGGGGAGCATCTCCACGGGCGCTGACGTTGCCAACGGCTCTCTGGGTTATTTTTAAAGTACGTTTGGTCTTAATATAGGGGAAAAAAAAAAAAAAAGAAGTCAATATCTAGTGTTTGTAGCCATACCATGTCAGCTGGGGTCCCCTGGGTTTCTCTGAGGTTGTGGGGTGAAGGTGGCGATGGGGTCGTTATAATACAATGGAAAAGCTCCGGGGTGGTGCTGGCAGGCAGAGGGTTTTTTTTGGGGGGGCAGGAGGGGTTTTGCCTCCCGCCTGACACGTGGAGCATCCCCAGGGATGCCGCTCGCTGGGAGATGGCAGCCCAGCCGGGATCGATTGCAGCCGGTCTGAGGGCACTCCCCAGGGCTTATTTGGGCTTTAAGGGGAGGTCAGAGAGTCATTAAACTTATAAATATATTACGATTTAAGAGAAGAGCCGTCGTTATCTTTGAGCTTGGTTTCTGTGGCGCCAATCTTTCGCTGTTCTGGTTCAAGCCTTTATGCCGGGTGGATCAACGGGGCTGGTGCTGCCTGCGGCCGGGGAGGCACCCGGGCAGCTTGGGGCAGAAAATCAGTTCATCAGTGCTGGGCAAGGGTTCTTTGCCCCGAAAAGCATCAAAACCTGCACTTAAAACAGCTACTTCTTCCCTCCCCTGCCCCCAAAACTTGCAGAAAGACGTTGATTTGAGGTTTGGGGACCCAAGCGAAGCTGCTGTGGCGGCAGTCCCGGCTCGCTCCGGGTGCTGGCAGCAGTGCGGGGTGGGAGGCTGGGGCTCCTCTGCGACCTGGGTGCTTCTGGGTGAACAGGGATTTTTTGGGGAGGTGCAGGTCAGTGATGTGCAGGTGCTTGGACTTGGCGCTGGGGACCCGGCAGAGCCTGGTCGGTGCCAGCTGGGTGTCCCTGGGCACGGTGTGACTACGGAGAAACGTCACCAACCCATAAAGCATGATCCAAGAGACAACCCACAGGGTAACATCCAGCGGTGGCATCATCCCAGTGCGGTGTCTCCATCATTGTGTTCAGCAGTGTGGGCAAGGAATGCAAGCGGGGCTTAGAAATAACGGTTAAAACTTAAAAAAATCCCAATTTCTGTCCCAGTTTCCCTATTCCGCCACAGTTCTTTGCAGCAGGTATGGCAATGCCAGGCTACGGCTAAAGCAGGGATCATAGAATTGTTAGGGTTGGAAGGGACCTTAAAGATCATCTAGTTCCAACCCCCCTGCCGTGGGCAGGGACGCCTCCCACTAGATCAGGTTGCTCAGAGCCCCATCCAGCCTGGCCTTCAAAACTTCCAGGGATGGGGCTTCCACCACCTCTCTGGGCAACCTGTGGATGTGGAACTGCTTGTTTTTCATCTCTCACCTCTATAAATTTTGCTTAACGGCAGGGACCGGCCGTGCCCACGCCTCTGCCTGGGCTCCATTGCAGCGCCGGTGTGGGGCTGCTCCCTGCGGCGCCGTGCCGAATCCAGAAAGTCATTTTAAAAACAAAAAACAACAAAAAAAAAAGGAAAAAGGACTAGACGTTTGCAAGGCGAAGCCGGTAATGTATTCCCAGGCATGACACAGAGTGGCAGCGTGTCGTGAACCGCGTCCCCGGGGACCCCTGGGTCTGTGATATTGGCTTTAACCCCCACCGGCTCCGGTCGGGGCGTAAATTCATCAGGCTTACGGGTATTGCTCTCGGACTACTGAATAATTTACAGTTGCAGAGCCCAGCCAGGTTCAGGTCATCGGGGTTCATGGGTTAATAACAGGTTTGGTTTTTGTTGTCAGCAGCTGCCTTGATAACATATGAAAGAATCCTATTCTGTTGATTAGATTTTGAAATGGATCAATTTTTAATCAGCAGAACATCTGACTCACTCAATAAAGAGTAGTGTGGTGGAGACAGGACGAGGGTCTCGTTATTTACAGGATTGTTTGTTTTTACTAATACGCAAATCCTCGCCAGGCCTGGAGCCTGCCCCCCCNTTATCTGCAGCCTCGCGCCGGGTATTTGATTCATCTACTGATTCGGTAGGAAATCCATGATGCTGTTTAAGAGATCCGAGGGCGCGCTAGAGCTTTGATTTAGCTATCTGTTGTTATTGATGGAAAAACATTTACTTACCCATCACCAAATCTTATGTATAAAAGCACTTTTGGGAGGGGGGGGAGGAGTTGGGGGGGGGCTCACCCCTTCCCGAGCATCCCTGCGGGGTGTCCCCTCCCTCCCCGAGGGCCACCAAGAGGCGGCACCTTCAAGATGAGCTTTTGTGGGTGCTGGGGGAGCAGGGACCAAACTTCAGCAGGATGCGGAAAGGTCCTGGCCACGTTCCTGGGTGGGAGCAAAGTTTCAGGGGGATTGACTTTGATTTCATCATTAATACCAGAAGAGCTGCATTCCTATTAAAAGTTAAATACTGCGTAGGGACCTGGGCTGATACTTCCCCCCCTCCACCCCACGCCCTCCCTGCCCAATTTTTTCTTTTTGTTTACTTGGGACGCAAAAAGCATCCCAAACTCGGCATATTGCATCACACCTTGATAACCGCGCACGTTTCGTTTTGTAAAGATATGCGTAAAATAAGAGGTTTTTTCTGAAGTAGAACCCGCTGGGTCAAAATTTTGACTTGAAGCAAGAGTTAAAACCCACTGTAACAGGACTCCCTGTTAATTAAACTCTCTCTTTTAGTAAGAGAAAAGGTAAATCTTGTAAATACAACATTTTGCAAAGGGTGTCACTGGAGTACAGGTGACCGCGGCGCTGGCTGGCTGCTGGTGGCTGGCTGGGGACGGCCTGTTGCTGGCAAATATTGATATAGATAAGAACTCGGTCACGACGGTAATTTGCATGGTTTTTGCCCTGGGTGCTTTGGGATTTTACTTTTAAAACTTGGGCCTTCTGGCAGTCTCCTTAGCCTAAATAAATATTTTCCCTTTTGCCGTGGATCAATTAAGATCACGGCTGTGTGGGGGCTTGCTCCTGGCAGGGTTTGGGTTTTATTCTCCATTTTTTTTTTTTTTCTTGAAAGAGTTGCCTCTTATTTAAAAATACGTGTATATATGGATTTATATATATAGATGCTGTTTATTATGAATTTTTTTATATATATATATATATATATAAAAAAAAATATATAGAGGTTTTTGGTTGATTTGATGAGGTAGTGGTTTAAGCACCAGGAAAAGCGTGCTGAAGCCTTGGGCCGGCGATGGGGATGAGCACCCTGCTCCCGCTGGGTGCCGTAGCCTCTGTGGACACCCACGTCCCCCGTATTCCCCTGACCTTCACCGACAACCAGCCACGCTCCGAGGTCTCCTCCGGGGCTTCGCAGTGCCCGGTGTTATTACAGCACCGTGAGCCCAAGGGCTCATTTCTGTAACCTGGAAATAACTCTGCAGGTGTTAGGTGTTTGCTACTGGCCGCAGCGACGGCTCATGGGCTCTCGCGCCTGTCAGTGCGCACGGGCGATGTATCCGTTTCCGCTAAAAACATTAGCGACGTCAGAAGGTTAAATATGCATATTACATCATCCCTGGCGGTTTTATTTTCAGGAGAGCAATGGGTGTCACAGGTTCACGACTTCAAAATTAAGTTTGTTTTAGTGATGGAAAATGTGCTCCTCTGTGGAGCACCCGCTGGTTATTTTCCGAGGCGAGGTGAAAGAAAAACATTTTTGCAAAGAGTAGAGGGGCAGCTGACCTGTTTTTTCTTTAATAACGGGTGCTTAGGAAGCATCGATGGAGGTGATCGGTCTTCAGCGCCCGGTGTTGGGCAATGGCGAGCTGCCCAGATTTTGTGCTTGAGAAAGGCAGCGGCTCCTCTGGTAACTTATTAACTCTCAAAATTGCCCCTGCGTTTGGCAACTGTGTAAATGAATCGCTGATGGGTCCCTGGGTTTTAGTGTCGTCGTTCCGGACAGGATTGACCCAAAACTGCGCCGGGACCACTTCTGCTGGGCCTGCGGTGGGAGCGGGTGAGGAAAATAGGAGGAAATTGCACTCGCAAGGGCTGAAAACGGTGCTTTGCTGCTTCGTTTGCGATTTAAGGGCATGGGAGGGGGTTGCTCCTTTGCAGCTGGGTGTTCATTTTCGGGTCTATGAATTTGTACTCGTGACCCTCCCAAGGCTGGCGGGTACAGCCTCTCGTGCTGCTCGAAGGCTGCACTGATTTGATCCGGAGTTACCGAGACCAGCGCATAGTCCTGTCCTCTTTCCTCCCTCATTTTAAAGCCATTTATCTAGGTAGGAAGCTCCTCCAATTTTGGGCACCACAGGGTATTTGGCTTTGTTCAGGGTTAGCCACAGGGGACGCACAGATTGCCTTTTGGCGGAAGTCCTCTTCTCCTTACCCATCCCTTGCTCTGTTGTTGAAGAACCCCCTTCTTACCTGAGCCTGGAAGGGTTTCTATGTTTCGGTCTTTTTTTTTTTAGGCTAATAATTAAACAAGAACTGAGCCCAGCATCAACTTAAATAAAGAGCAGATGGAGCATCCTGTGTCTTAGCGTGGTCCTGGCTCCGACAGCGCCAGCGAGTCCCGGGGCTCGGGGTTTGGATGGGCCCCCCAAGGACGGCGTTATTGGGCTGGCAGCGGGCAGCAGCCCCGCGGGATGCCGGCTCTGCCGCTCAAAATGCCAAGGGCATCCTTAGGTAGAGGTGAGCCGAGATGCTTTTCCTGCCTTCCCTTCCCATCCCGCGGCTGAATCCTGGCGAGCTGCTTCGAAGAGCACTTTTTGGGCTCCAATGGCTCGTAACTCCTTCCCGCAGTCTGAGTCGGCAAAATCCGGCACGCCGGGGCTGGTCTGGGTGCCGGGTGGCTCTCCCTGCATGCCGCCCCTGCGAGGAGCTGCGGCTTTTACGGTTATAACCGGCGTGGGGGTTTTTTTGGTGACGAATACTTTATAATGGATAAATCCCAGTCTGCTACTTTAAAAAGCTATAAAAGAAAATAGCGCAAGCGCTGGCTGCTGAGCTCGCCCGAAGCGGGTTGCTGCCTCCTTACCATCGCCCATGCAGAGCCGCACCGATGCAGTCGGGGCTGCAGAGGGTCTGGATCAATCACCACCAAAATCCTCATTTTTCCCCATTTTGTCTCTATTTAGCAACCGTGTTGCCTGCCTCCCACACTGATTTCTCATTGAAATGCCCTATTTTTATTTTTTCCTTAAGCAGCTACAACTGATAATTTAGCTCTGGATAAAGCAACCTTAGAGGTTTTTATTTCTCAGAGGCCAAACATTGATGTTGTGTGAAATGAGAGCTTTGAGGAGGCTTTGTATGGAACTTAGCCTCCTGAAAAATTTATTTACTGCGACTGTGATCTGCAGGAGCGAATTGATGTTTATCTATAGTAGTTCTTGCCAGAAAAAAAAATGCATAACTGCACTTTCTTGGGAAGCCTTGAAAGGCCTTTTAAATAAGTGTCTAATAGTAGGCTCTCAATAGCAAACAGCCAGCTTGATAGACAGTATACAGTATATTATTAACTATAAGCAGGCTTAATCTTTTTCTCATGTTTTAGAGAATGCTTTGTAACCTTGTGGCCAAAGAATTCATGATCGCCAGGTATTTGAAGCTAAGCAAAATTATACCGGCTGTTACTGCCAGGAGATCGATACTGCCAGGAAGCGCGCAGGGCCGCGAGCTCCCGCTTGCAGCCGGCGAGCTCCCGCTCGCAGCCCGTGTCCTGGCGTCCGCCGCTTCCAGGCGGTCCTGGCTGCGGAGCTGGGATTTAGGCGACCCTGGAGAAGGATGCGTGGGGGCGGGGGTTATTTATTTGTTCTCTTTGGTAATTGCTGCGCGGGAGGCGAGGGTCTCAGCAGCGTGCTGGAGTCGTCCGCGGGTTCCAGCTCGTCGATGCAGCCGCGTCGGAGGGTGGGATTTGGCGCCGGTGGGATGGAGCCAGCTCACCCACCTCTCTCCTCTGTTGGACCTGGCAAAAAAATAACAGCAGAAGTTTTCTGGCAGGCGGCGTTTGCCCCAGGACTGAAGTCCCTGGTGAGCCTCTGATCACCATCTTTGCTTGCAGTCGAAGGCCTTTGCGTTCGCCAGGGCGATCTCAGACGCGTGCTTTAGTGCCCTCATTTGCAGTTGTGTTTTTCTGCTTTTCCTGCCCGCACTGTATTGGATCCTGGGAGCCCTGGCCAGGAGTCAGGGAATCGATAGATGGTTAAGGTGATAAGTGGCTTTGCTAAAAACCAATTTTGCAAGAGGAGTTTGCAAAGAGGTTAGCGGAGAGGATCTGCATCCCTGCCCCAAATGGCTCGCTCCGGCCAGGAGCTCGCCTCCGACCTGAATTAACCTGGGAAGCATCCTCGGTGCAGGTCACGGATGCTCTTCTGCATCTGTAAATCCACATGGATCCCATGGGAGGGTGAGCCCGAGGAATAAGTCTCCTTCCTCCAGAGAGAGTGTTTAGGGAAAATCAGAGGGGTGAATGTGCCTGAAGGCAATAAAATTAAACAAGCGTAATTTGCTCAGCTGATAACTTCTAGCCAGTCTCAGAGCCGGCGGCTCTGCTGGCGTTACGGTGGCAGTATTTACATAGGGATGAGGTGTTCTCGCACAGCTCCTCCAGTGCGGCCAGGTCTAAGCAGGCTTTTCTCTCATCTCCACCACGGCTGGCTGCTGCTTCCAACTCTATTTTCCCTTGAACAAACATACTCGTTGCGCCCGCCGTCGAGAAGATCCCGTAGCCCATTTACGGTGTGCTTACTGGTTTCGGCATAGCTCGGTGGTGCCGGTGGGACGGTGCTGTGCAGGGACACCGTCCTGCCTCCTGGCACCAAGCACTGAGTGCCCCCCGGTCTTTTGTCACCACGTAGCCCCCGACCGCGTGTTGCTGCAAGAGATGGATTTGGGAGGAACGGGCAGAAATAGGGAGTAGCACATCTCAGGGGCGTTTCACCAAAGCATTTTCAGCCACCACCAGCAGCTACATGGCCTTTTCAGAGGAGGTGACGCTGATGGCACCTAAGATCTTCCTTTTTGACTACATTTTGCAACCAATTTCTGCCCGTTCCAAGAGCAAAAGCGCGTTGCGCATGTGATGAGTCCCTTTAAGCACGATCCAATTTGCTGCCCCATCCCCTTTGCTACATCCAAGGGGTCCCAGCTCCCTCCTGGGGCTTTGCTGACCTGGTCCTGCTTTCACAGGTGGCTCCTTGTCTTTGTGAAAGTCCCTGAGCCCTGCCTGCTCCTCAGGGCTGAGCAGTTGGGGTGGTTTTGGTGGCACCCCATGGAAAAAGTCAGCTTGGGCTGCAGATCATCAGGCTTGTGATTTATTTGAGGGCGTTGTAACGTTTCTCTGGTTCATCCCATCCCTCGTGCACCCTCATCTCCGCCACGCCAGGGCTGCGAGGTGACAAAGGTGGGGGCTGTCCCACCTATGCGTTTTACTTTCCGTGGGCAGAGAGATGGGGTTTTTTTAGGCTTTCTGGCATTTCTCAGGCTTGACCCATCTTTTCCCACCTGCCAAGGCCAGGGATGTCCCCCAGACTCTTGCCTCAAAGCTGGGGCACCAAAGCTGATGGTGGGATGAGCTGGCGGCAGCATCACCCTCCCCTTGGGCAGCGGTTCTTTATTTTCCCTTTTTTCCCATTTATCAAGTGAGATTTCCCCTTGGCCGGTGACTCCAGAAGGAGCATCGTGGGATGCTCATGCGTTGCTGTTGGGCTCTGCTTTCGTGCCGTTATTTATTACTACGTCGCTTCGTTAACGCATCCGCAGTTCGAATGCTGTGGCTGAAACCACCTTATTTCATTTTTTTAATCATAGTGGGGAGGCTGTTTCTGGATGCCGATTGATGGAAACATCTTATCTCCTCTAGTCAAAGTGTCTCCGCTTTGCGTGGTAATGAAATAGTTTGACACTTTGACATGAGTGTCAAACACTTTTCCGAGGAAGCAAACGGTGGAGGCTTTGATCTAGGTGCAAACTGGTTTCCTTACAACAAACAGACCCCCCCGTTTCATCCGGAAAAGAAGATAAGGGGTTTCAATCGGTGCTAGCTAGCAGCTGCTCTTAGTGATTTTAAAAATAAAAATAAGAAAAAAAATATAATAACAGAATAGCTAAGCTATTCTGTTATATTATAAACTCGCCCCAGTGCTGTGGAGTGAAATAAGGTAGGCGTAATACCAACAGTAGGAATGATAAACATGAGAGAATCCTCCTAAAATAAAACAAGAGAAGTATTCTCTTTTGGGAGATGTTCAGATTTGTTTTTCCCAGTATTTCAAGCGAGAACATCTTCAGAAATGCCTTTTTCTGGAGAAAAAGCGCCTTGTTTTTCATAAAAGTGGCATTTTCCGTGGAAAAAACCCCACCGCTTCTACTATTAGCTTTCTTTTTAATCTTCCCCCCCAAGATTTTTGCCCGGCCAAGCCTGGAGATATTTTAAGTCCTGGTAGGAGGGTTGGAGGGAGGAATCCTGAACATACCCTCAAGCTGACAAAATTCTGCTCGATCACGAGCTTTTCTTTTTTTTCAATAGACAATTTTGAGTAGAAATGGGTAAAATTCCTCCCTGCTGTAATGAAGTTGGCGTTAGGCTGTCCTGCACCTGGATTTGGCCCGAGTATGTCTAATTAAACGCAGCGGCACCTTTTTTCTATTTTGAGTGTCGGGATTGTGCACAAATGCCCTGTGAGCAGCTGAAGAGAATTTACGTGACATATGGAAATCGTTAGGTTACAGCAAATCCTGGGGTTTACGTGAAGGTTTTCTCTCCGCTCTGTGGACACGAGCGGCATCAGCCCGGATGCTGCGTTGTCTTCTCGCTGTGGGAGTTTTGCTTTTAACCGTTTTCGTAGAAATCTCTTCCCTCTGAACATCTTGGGCTAGATGGTCATTGTAGCTCCCTTCCAACTGAACTAGCCCGTGTCCTGGCCCGTGTCCTAGCCCGTGTCCTATCACGATGCTCGGTGCTGGTGGCCCCAGCACTGATTTTGTCCTCTGCCCTTGGGCATTGTCTCCCGAGATGACTCTACCCAAAGCCATTGGGTGAAGAAGCACGGAGGTGGTCCCACATGGGCAGAAGCGCTTCATTTAGTGCCTCCTTAATTAGCACAGCAATTCCTGCTCCTTGCCCTCATCCCTGACCTCTCCATGCCAGGGCTGGAGGGCAGCAAAATCCTCCCCGGGAGATGCTGTATTCGGAAATGACAGGGGATTTGGGGCTTAATTTTAGCCGGAACATGTGGCTCGTTTTTAGATGCTTCTCAAGTCAAGTCGCAGTGGCTTTGTTATATTTGACAAAAGGGAAAAAAAAAAATACCCAAAAAACCAGAGAGGCGACACGGTTTAGATGGTATCTCTCCACAGACCGAGTTACAGAATTTAATACAAGGAAGCTTTTGCGAGTTGCCCTGTCTGCGTCGGAGCGCGCAGAGCCTGCGTTTGAGATTAAAACTCACATTTCATTTTTATACACTGTGCTTAATCCAATAATGATTCCGTGTTACAAACGGCAATAATATCTTTCAGCATAGTTAATCAGAAGAGACTTAATGCTGTCACTGTTTATTAACCTTTGTTGAAAAGCAAGAAGTTTTCTTACTAATCTGCGATTGTTGCTCTTGTCAGGCTCTATCAAGTGCAAACCAGATTTGGCATTTGTTACAGGGGGAGGATGCCGCCGCGTTCCCTGCTGTCTGCTGCATCCGACCCCGTGCAGGGACGTGGTCCCATACGGTGCTGGGGGGCGGCCAGGCTGGTCCCCCATCTCCCATCCCCATACCTGCAGCTGCCAGGTTACAGCATCATCTGCTCCTCCAGCCACACGGACCCTGGTGCTGGGGTAAGGAAGCAGCTTTACCCCTCTCAGGGTTATTTTTTGGCTACCTGACCCATGTTTCTGCATCCAGCCCCCCCGGGCGCTGTTTGCATCTCTGGCATGGGGAGATGCTCTCCTGGCTGGGTGCCACTGGGGCAGCACCATCGCTCTCTTGATAGTTTGAAGGAGGTCAAGTGACTTCCAGCGTCTTCTCCAAAAGCTTGGGGATCCCCCCACCTGCATCCATGCCTGGGGGAAGAGGGTGTCCCTGAGTGGACCGGGGGGGTGAAGAGGGTTTTGTGAGGATGCGGTGGCAGGGGCTGAGCCGAGGCACGTGGAGGTGGCTTGTCCCTCACATCCCTTGCACCCGAGCATCACCCTGGTTTCCGGCAGAGGCAGGCAGGAGGCTGCAGCCAGCGCTGCCCTTGAAATCACAGCCCTGCACTGGCGTTCCCAGGACAGTGACTTTGCGACGCCGGTAGCCGAAATGTGGGTTTTGGGGAGGGGAGCGGTGGAGGGTGCATGTTTTTTGAAGCTCCGTGGTGATAAAAGGTCAGTACATGGAGGAATTTAAGCCTTCGATATTCTCCCGTTCGTCTCCTGTTGCAGGGAGGCCGGTGCTGGAATTGGCTTGTAGGAGCACCTGGAATTAATGAGCCAGCTTGGTGCTGTGCAGAAATCGATGCTTCCTGCATTAATTGCGCTGTGTTTGAGCTTCAGCTTTTTATTCTGAGTTATGTAGTTGCAGGGAGAGATGTCTCTCTTCGGCACAGCCTTTCAGTCCCATGGGAAAGGGTCCTTCTCCCTGCGCCCGTCCTGCCCGGGTGTAGGTGGCACATCCCTCATCTCTGCTGGCCGTGGGATGGGGATGCCCTGTGCTGGCAGGAGTGGGAACACCAAAAACCACAAAGAAAATAAACCCCAAGTCTTTGCTACTTTCCTCTATAATTGGCCAAAGGAAGAGACCCCCATCGACGGTCGGGCTGGGTGGAAAAGGCCCTGGCACCCACCTCTGCTGGGCCCAGCCCTGGTTTGCGGTGGGAGGTGGACGGGCAGGAGCGGGGAGGTCTCCACAGAAGGCTGGCGTCTCCTTGCAAGTGGGTTTGCAGCAGCTTTTGCATTTATTTCCAAATTATTTTGCGCTTAATTGCAAATTATTTTTATTTATTTGCGATTATTTGTGATTTCTGTAACCAAGCATCCATGCGGATGGGGAGCAAAGTCCCCCAGACCCTTGGGGCTCCAGGAGCTGCTTTGGAAGAGCGAGTGTTGCTGTTATTTCTTATTTTTAGGGTGGATCAGCATCGAGCGCTATTCCGATCTCAGCTTGGGCACTCGAACAGGTGCAGCCGTGAAGAATCCCGCTTTGCTAATATCGTTAAAGCCTAAACATGGTATTTATATTTTTAGCAAATTGTTCTTTATGGTATTGATTTACATGTAATGTAGTCCTTGCATGAATAACTACTATAAATCTGGAAGCATTTATTATCCGAAATAGCTGTGAACTCAGGCAAATCCTTTATTTGTTAGACACAGTTGTGGAGCTTAAATTGCAAGGTAGAGGGTAAAACGTAAACTCTGTTTTCTGTGACCAGCTCAGAGTTTCTGCCGGCCAGCCCATTGATCTGTCGGAAGAGGTAAGGGTTAAGATAGTTTGGTGAAATGAAAAAGTAGGGAATAAATTACAATGAATGGGATCTTTGATCTGGCCTGTCGATATTGGGGATGGTGCCTGCCTCTGCCTTCCCTGCCTAGCCAGAGAAATTAACTTTTGAACTCGATGGCTCCAAGCTTTTTCTCCCGACTTTGATCCTTCGTGCTGATGGGCAGCGGGGACGGGCGCTTATTTGTTATCCTAGTGATACTGAGCCCGGGAAGGCCGGGCTTTGTGGACCCAGGGCTTACAAAAATAGTGTAAATCTTGTTTGGTAGTTGTGAAACAGTGATCGTAAAAAAAAAAAAAACAAAAAACCCAAAAAAACCCAACCACCAACCCCAGCTCCCGAGTCCTCACTGGTGCCATGTGCCAGACGTGGAGGGCTGGAGGGCTTCTTGTTCTAAATTTATCCATTTAAAAGAAGATTATGAACTATCCACTTGGGACTTTTAAAAAGGCTTTCACAGTACCTCTTGAAAGCCTGATGCCTTTAATCCTGAACTTTAATTTAAAATAAAGAAATCTTTTCGACTCGCCCCTTTCCCCTCCTCCATCCCACTATTCCAGGCTGAGGTTCTCTCCAACTTGCTTACGGAGCAAAGATGTGCTAAGCTCTTTTAATTTCTTATGAAGATATTTATTTTTTAATAGAAAGAAAATCAAGTCAACCCTCGAGAGTATACACAGCAGTTTACCGCGATAGGAGGAATTAATCAGTCTATAAAGTTCAAAATGTACAAAGAGGGAAGAAAAAAAAAAAAACCCCGACTGATCAAACAGGAGGCTCTTCTCTGAGATGCGAAGATAAAAGCCTTTTCCTCTGCGAGCTTCTCCACTATTGGCAGCCAGTGGGGTCAAGATTTATTTTTTTTTGTTATGGAAAGCTCCAGATAATTAATGTTGTTGAAAGAGGACCGTTGGGTTGGCGTCTAGCAGGCTAGCCCCCGAGTCTGGCATCTTGTGAAGCAGCAGCGAGTCGGAGGAGGCGGAGGTGGGGGGGGATGGAAATGTTCCCCACCGAGGGAACTGCCAATTTAACGGAGCAATAAATAATATCGAGAGATAAAAAGAGCATTTAGAAAAGGGGTGCGGTGCTGCTGTTGCTGGTGTTGAGCCTCCGTTCCCCGGCTCAGCGTCGTGTATGGGAGTTTACGAGGACCGCAGCAGTTTGGGATCTTGGAATGGGCTTCCTAGGGAGGCGGTTGTTGCCCCAAGCCTGGCAGTGATTAAGAGGCATTCGGACAATGCCCTTAATATTTCGCTTTAACTTTTGGTCAGCCCTGAAGAGGCCAGGCAGTTGGACTAGATGATCATTGTAGGTCCCCTTTCAACTGAAAATGTTCTGTTCTGTTCAATTCTATTCTATTCTATTCTATTCTATTCTATTCTATTCTATTCTATTCTATTCTATTCTATTCTATTCTATTCTACTCTCCTCTCCTCTGCTCTCCTCTGCTCTACTCATTATTCTTCTGGATGCTTTTGCAGGGCCAAATACCTTCAAACTCCTCTTGGATACCGGGAATTGTCGGCTGAGGCTGTGTAGACCCGCTTGCTGCATGCTTGATGTCTCTCGTCTCCTAAAGCTCGTTTGGATGTGTCCTATTACGGTGTTCGTGTTAAATCTGCCTGCACTAATAATCAATAGACGTATGGTCACCCAGGCTGTTTATGTATCTCTTCTATCAAAGCCCTGACAACAGGAGATCAAGATGCGAGCAGGCAGGCTCATACATCGAACGCTATTTAAAAAGCGGGATGAATTAATTACCGCCATTAATGACTGGGGAGAGACTTTAGGAAGCTTCAGCTGATGGTTTGGAGCCTTGAGCATGAGGCGGACTGAGTAGGTGGTATCTTACGGTGCTTTGCGGCTGATGTTTCGGTCTGGGATGCTGTGGTCCATGGTCTGCATCCTTTCAGGTGGTGGTTGGGAGACCGACAGAGATTTGTAGGGTGCGATGAGTCCCTGCAGATCTGGCAGGGAATTAACTTGGGGTTCCGCTAGGAACGAGGGCATTTAGATGTATCTTTTCCCCAATCCCTTGGGTCCTGCATCAGCAAACCTCCCTCCAACACCCCTGGCCGAGCACCCTCGTGGGATGATGCATGACCGATGGGCTGGGCTGGTCCCCAAACATCCCACCAGCGCACCGGGGCGTTGTTCCAGCAGAGCAGTCGCGGCTGGATTTGCCCCATCCCGCTGCTTGCTCAAAATTGTGTGAATTGTGATTATTTTTTAATTGCTTTGGGGGGGTGTGTGTGTGGGTATTTCTGTCCTTTCCCAGCCCCCCTTCGAAGGAGCCGAGACAGCACAGCTGATCGTCCCATCCTCCGCCGCCTTTTCTATTCCAGTTATTTATTACGCAGCATAACCAGAATTGCTCTCAGACAGGACTTGTCAGCTATAAAAGACACTGGCAAATTTTATTAGTTGACAGAAGGTTGTGGGTTTTTTTTTTTCCTTTTCTCCTCCTGAAAATATTAAAAAGTCATTTTAGTTTAGAAACCTAATTTTAATTTGGTTAGGTTTTAATTTAATTTAGTTTTTAAATTCATTTTCCGGCAGAACTCAATTTTTCAAGTGTAATTTGATGCCGTCAGTGGCTATAATGTTTAATGTCCTACCTATAAATTGCAAGGATGGCTTTGAGATGATTTACAGGATTCAGGGGGATAAAGCCGTCTCCTGGCCCCGCACGTGGGAGAGGCTGGAGAGAAAATGGTTTTATTGTGGCAGCCGCAGTGGACGGTGCTGTTACCTACAGAAAGATGGAAAAACCCCTTAATTTTCATGCAGTGCTGGCTGGGGATGGAGAGGGAAAGGGATAGGGACTGTGCTGGGTGGGGATGCTCCGGGGTTATTCCTGGGTATTTGTGCTCTGCCTGTCTCTGTGCTGGGATGAGAGAGGACCCCAATGGAGGCAAAGGGGGTTTGGGATGGTGACACTGCCCCACAAACCCACCCGCTTTTCAGAAAGCGAGCAGAGCCCTTTGTGGGCAGCAGGATGCAGATAACAGCCGACCGCTCGGGGGGTTGAAATCAGGGCAGACCCTTGGAAAATACGGCGTGATTGCGAAAAATGCCGTCCTGATTTCATCCATCCGAGCGTCGCATCTAATTACTGGATTAGAGAAGTCTTCAGACCATGTATCGAACATTATAAATGGGGATAAGATTATTGTGGTAATGGCTTAATAAAACAGGGGAGGTAGTTGAGGCTGTCTGCGTACAGCTTTGGGTCGGGGCCAGATCAATTTGGCAGAGGAGGAGAAACCCCTCGGTGCTTTGGAGAGTGTGGCCATGGGGAGGGTTTGATTTTTCCTCTTGGTTTTGGTTTCTGAGTAGCAGCAGTTGGCTCCTTCCGCTGTCTGGGGGATGCGCCGGACCCTGGGAATTCTTGCCTTGTGGAATACGTCTAATTTTTTGGAAAGAAGCAGCCAAGCTGTGCGTTCACGGGTGGGACGGGAGCATCTGGGGGCAGCTCCCCGTGTGGGGTTTGGGGAGCCTGGCGGCGACTGTGCCTGCCCCCGCGTCACCGGGGAGGGCGGGTGGTTTTGGCCGTGGGTCGGTGCAGCCATATCTCTTCTCATAACCAACTTTGGTGCAGTTGTGGTTTTGCCCTGGTGGGACCTGAGATGTGCGGTTGCTTCCAAACTCAGTGCTCAGGGAGCAGACCTGATCTGGGCTCGGGCTGCAGATGCTTCTCATGGCTTCAAACCCACCAGGGGCTGAGGAAACTCATGGAAGTCGCAGTCTCTTCCCAGAGGCAGCCAGTGGGAAGCAGAGGAGGAGTCTGCGTTGGCTGTTCAGATCCCAAATCCATCAGCTCATGCCAAGTGTGCATTTCTCTAAACATGAGAGTCCTTGCTCTGAAGACGTGTGCTCCCAGGTCGCTGTGCTGGGCAAAGGTCTCCATCCCGGAGGATGCAGATGGAGGGAAAAAAGCTCATCTACATGGAGAGGTGCAGCCTTGGACCAGAGAGATGCTGGGACCACCATCCTTGGATGTCTTCGGAGCTGACTGAGACGTGGCCCCAAGCGGAGAGGTAGGCAGGAGCCCTCCAGCCGTCCCCCCTGACCGGTGCTTGTGCAGAGCAGGATGCAATGCCGGCTCCCCAGATGTCAGAGCGCCACTGACCCGTCACGCGTTCAACCACGGTGAGCTCCATGGCGTTCATCCCCACCAGCCAACGCCATGTGCCATCGGGCAGGGACCCTTGTCCCCTCGTGCCTGGCTTCCTGCAGGGCTGAGACTTGTCCTCGATGTCCATCCTCCCTCAGTAACATTGGATTCCTTTGGTTAATTTTAACCCAATTACTGGAGATGTAAATGTTCTAAGAGATATTCAAAAAAATTTAATGAAAATGGGCTGTTAGAGAAAAACACCTTAAATGATTGTCCTCCATCGAGAGAGGGGGTGCGAGCAGAGGCGTCATATTAGACACTGGAGAATCCACATGAGTCTGCCATAGCCTGGGCTGTGCCACCATCCTTCAGTGCCACCAAGCTCTAGAGATTCTCCCAGTGTCCCCACGCTAACTTTGGGTTCCTGCATGGTCCAGATGTTGCACGAAGGGGTCTTGCCATGCGAACGCCCCCCATGTTCAATCCCAAGGCTGACGTGCCGGCGCCAAAGGTGAAATCCCAGCGCCCCGCCGGGGTGCCCGACTCTCCCGGCGAGATGCCATCGCTGCCCGGCGTCCCCCGGGTTGTCATGGTTACTGACGCATGGGACCCCAGAGACCTGGCTGGGAATTAATGGCAGCCCGGGATAAAGGATTCCTGTCTCAGCCGAGTTGATGGATTACATTGATGTGCCATTTGTCATACCGTAATTGTTCTGGCAAATGTAATACCCACTAGTATAAACATTGTGCTGCTTTGCTAATAAAACTGAAAATAGGAAGAGAAAGGATGATGCAGTGTTATGGTCAGTTAAAGAGACACCGCCTCCACTCCGCGCTGGCACTGGGGGCTTCTGCCTGGAAACCTGCCCCGTCCTGCCCTCTTCATCCGTGGAAAATGGGCAAAGCGGCCGGCGAGATCCTCGTGGGATTTGTGTGCGGCTGGGGCGGCTCTCGGCATCGCTTTGCCCATCGCAGCAGTGCTGGATCTGCCTTTGTTTGGGGGTGGGGGGGAACTGGACACCTTCCTCCCCCCACAATGGGCAGGTGGGGAGCCGGGGACCCTGAGGGTGCCCTTACCCGGGGGCTGAGCCCGTCCCTCCCCTGCCTTGCACAGGCTTTAATTGCTTTGTGAGAGGTAAACGAGGGCTGCAGCACGTTTGGCATCCGAGGGGGCTGCACTCACCTTGATGGGGCTTTATAAATGGGGGGCTGCCGCCCCCTCCCCTTGTTCCGGGGGGCACCAGGGTCTCCCCTGCCCCTCTGTCTGACAGCGCCGGGAGCAGCCGGGGCCCGAATCCCCAGGTGGTTTTGCTTTCTGAGTAATCAGCCCATGGATTAGGAGCCCAGCGGGGATTTCAGCCGGGGCTAAATTTCTCATCCTGCCGCGTGCGGGTCCCGGTGCTGGCTCCGTGGCAGAGGTGATGGAGAGGGGTCGGAGATCTCCTCCAGCTGCCACCGGTCCTCACCTGAGGGACCCTCCGTCGCCATGGGATGATGCGGTGCATCATCCCCACAGCAAGGCTGGGTGTTGGGTCGTGATGCTGTGCCCATGTTTTGGAGGAGGTGGCCGGAGCAGGACCCCAACAGGACCAACTCATCCCTGTCTTCTCCCATCTTGCTGGCACGAAAAGCAATGGGGAGGAGGAAGAGGAGGAAGAACGCCCTATCCCACCCCAAATCCTGGGGTAGTTCAGAGGCATTGTGGTTGATACAATCATATCTCCAAATGTTTTTAAAGTTTCTGGTTGACCTGATTCATAGGGAAAAAAAAGATAAACACCCTTTCTGTGTTTGCAGTCATATGTAATTTTTATCTCTTGACCTTTAAACGTAAGCAGCAGTAAAATGAAGAACTATGGCAGTCATTTAACACCCTGCCTGTACTAACTGGTTTCTGCCTGTGAGCCGTGGTTTTAAATTGGCTAATGCAGAATACTTGCAGAGCTAATAATAATTCAGATTACTCCTGTCAGCTATTCCGGTTTCATGGGTAATTTAGTAGTTGAATAAATTTTTAAAAAAATTCATTCGTTCCCATGCACTGTTATGAATCAGTAGATGGTTTACCATTGGCAGCAGTAACTGTAAGAAGATTTAAATTGCTACTGAAAAGGATTTGAGTGAAGGTAATGTTTTATAATGTTCTAAGCCATATGCACTACTTTCAGGCCTCATCAGTTTTACATTGATTCCTAGTGAAGTGTTTAATTGCATCATGAATGCAATATAATTCAGTTCTTTTTGCTAATATGGTATATATCTCAAAGTGATATACAGCACTGACAGTGAAGACTCAGGATTTTCTTAGGATTTTAAAATATGTGTCTGTGTGTGTGTGTTTGCACACGCGTGTACGCATCTGTGTGGCCAGGAGCTCTTTTCCTGGGGTAACCTCTGGGTGCCGGGTTGGGTGCTCGGTGGTGAGAGCTGCTGGCTCTCCTGGGATGTCTGCATGGGCAGCAGCAGGTAGGGGATTTTATATATATATATATGTAGATAGATACATACATAAAGATATAAAAATATATAGAATGTGGTGATCTTACAGCGTGACTGCTCTGATCTTGACCCATGCATGAGGCTCAGCTCTGCTCTGGCCCCGATGCTGTTTCGGTCCTTCCCGGTGCCACCGACACCCGCGGTGGGCGATGGCATCTCGGCCAGAGGCACCGGGCCTGGTGCCATCACAGCCTGGTGGGCAGCGGATTAGAAGAAACATGCTTTCATGTTAATGCGAAGACAATTTATTTGAGTCCATAAAAGAGCTAATTAGGGATGCGGCACATCACTAGCTGTTACCCGGCCGCGCTGCACCAGCGGCGGGGAGACGTGCGCTGGCGATGCGGCTTGGGAGCCGCTCTCCCTGACATAAAGCCCATTCCTGTCCCGCTGCCAAGCCGAGCCGTGCGGGATCGACCCCGGAGCTGCCCGTCTGTGCCCGCCGATGGCCCTGTGCCATTCACTCCTTCCCTGATCCCTCTGTGCCCTGCGGGACAAGGACCTTTCTTGTGTCCCCCCCCGGCCCTCACTGCTTGTGCTCGTTGCAACTTCATCAGCTAATTAAGGACTGGGCTCTGCAGAGCCCTTTGTCATCCTGATGTGGAAACTGAGGCAGGCTTGGTGCTGGCTGGGTTTTCCCATGGGAGGATGCCGGCTCTCAGCGAGCATCCCTTAGCCCCGCTGTAACCCTGACCTACCCGGCTGCATCCCGCTGTCTGCTTGGCTTTTAATTCCCAAATTGCCACGGCTTTGCTGGGAGAGGAGCACCCAGCGCCGCTGGGGACACATCCCTGGGGATGGGTGCTGTTAGGCTGCTGCCGTGCGACTGCAGCTTTCGCCTTTGGGAGTCTTTTATTTTAGCTGAACGAGTTATTCGTTCAGGATGCGGCGCCTTTTATTTCGATTCTCATCTCGCCATCCTGAGCAGGGAAACCTGCCCTGGCCAGGACCTCGGCTGGGGACCTGGGGGAAATTTCGGGGAGGTTGGTGAGAGCAGGATCCAGCCCCGTATTTGGAGTATTCCCGCTGGAAGCTCCTCCACGGCTGCGGTGCTCCCCACCCGGCACTGCTGGGGCCGGGATGCACGCCGGCGGTAGAGCCTAATGCGATATCAAAGTCACTAACATGATTATGCTTATATATCATATTAGGGAAAATGAATACTAATTCAATACAAACTACTAATTCAGTAGAAGAGAAAATTGCTGAGAGAATAGAAAATCGCTGAGCGTGCTGAAGCTGGGCATTGCTCGAAGGAGATCTGCTGCCTGCCTCTCTCCGTGCCGGAGCTCTTTGCTGCAGCGCTTGGTGGCACAGTTGGCTGGGGCGACACGGAGCATCCCCGGGTGGGTGCCGATGCCGAGCCGGGAAGCGGCTCCGGAGACACCTTGCCAAGGAGCTGGGGCAAGAAACCTCCCTTTGCTTCCGAGCCTGAAGCTCGCGGCCGGGAGGTGTTAGGTGGGACCTGCGGGACAACTGAAGCAGAAGAGCAGGAAAATGGCTCCAGGTGCTGGAGGCCAGGGGGAAATAAGGCTGGTGCGGGAGGCTGAGCCTCCCTGCAGAGGCTGTCTGCCCCAGCCGGAGGAGGCTGCCTGATGGAGACAGTATTTAAGGTGTTTGCTTTTTCTAATGCATGCATCGTATCTCATTCCTGAGCTGGTGCTGAGCTTGAACTCCCCGCGGTCCAGGGGAGCATCCCTGCCTCGGGGACCACAACGCTCACTGGGGCTTCCCGTGGTCCAGCCTTCCTCCTCAGCCTGAGCTCTGGATTTCCTCCTCCTCCTCATGGCATTCCTGCCTGGGATTGTTTCCCCCCTTGGCATCTCGGGTGCGATCCCCGCGCCGGTTGCTGCTGCAAACTGTCCACGGAGTCTCCTGCTCCTCGGGACGGTCCCGGTGCTGCGGCTGCTCCCATCGGCGCCGCTGGGTGCTCGGGGAGAGGCAGCTGCTAACGCTGAAACCACTCGACGGGCTATCTGGTTTAACTGGATTCCTCTTTCAAATCATCGTTGCTTGTACGAGTTTTCAGGCCGCGGTGTCCCCCGGTCACAGTGGCTGGCGTGACTCTCCATCCACCACCACAGCCGGGGGATCATCCTGGTCCCGGTGAGCCGGTTGCATGGAGGGGGGAGACCCAGATTTCACTAATTTACTTCTGAATAAGGAATTTTCATTGCAATTTAATGCATCTACTGCAGGTCATCTGCACCGCGAGGGCAGAGCGGGGTCCTCGATGCCCGACCCTGCACGTCCCCCTGTCCCATGCCTGCACCTTCGGACACAAACGTGGCTGGTTTTGGAAATGCGGGGTATTTACCTGGTTCAAAGAGAGCCGTAACTGGGACACACAGTGTTTCTGTACTAATACGGTAGGAGAGTCTTATTGTATTAGCAATTTCCCATCAGATCATGTCATATTAGTATTGTATTGTATTAGTATTTGTTTTCACTAATGTGATGTGAAAGTTGCTAATATGATAAGACTCCTGCATTGTATTAGTGAAAACAAATATTAATATGATAGGATGGAAAATAGCTAATAAGAAACTAAGTTGCTAATCTGACGTGATGGATCTCCTAAAGGAATTGGTTGTAGCTTTCCTGTACTTTTCCAGAACCACCTTCAACCTTCTCGGGGGCGGATGGGAAGGCAGCGGCAGTGATGGATGCTGCTGGTGCCTTTTAAAGGGGTGAATCCACCCGGAAAGCGAGAGCATCTCTTTTGGGTTTAAATCCCAAGCTTTTTGTTGGGCAAGGAGAAAAAAGTCCCATCCTTGTGGGAAAGCCCTTGTGTGCCAGGAGCCCTTCCTGGGGCGAGCTGGTACCCAGAAAACTGGAGCAAATCTGAATTTAGGGGGAGTAGAGCTATTCCTGCGGCAGGCTGGAGGCTGCCCCCAGCTGCGGTTACGGCACAGTCTTAACTATGACGAGAAGTAACCAACAGTTTCCTAATTTTTAAATTTTTTTTATTTCCCCAGCCAGCGGAGCAAAATATCAATTTCTAACATGGAGAGCCAGAGTAGGTGAACCAGAGCTAAATAAAAATAAACATTAAACAATTATTGGAATTTAGGTTGATTTAAAAAATCAGCAGGGTTGAGGGAAACGAGCCACCTATTAGCGAGGGGGAAAAAAAGGAAAAAAAAAAGCTATCGGGCTTTTTAACACCATGCTGTTTCTTGGCGGAGGCTGGGATTTGGGCTGCGCGCGCGGTGGCAGCCCTGGATGTTATTGATTAAAGATGATGTAGCAGCAGCGCAATTATATCACAGTTTGCGCTCGCCGCGGTGGTAGCGTTGGCCTCTCATTTGTCTGTCGGAGATTGGTTTGTTTGCCTTGCCCTTCCCGGCTGCCGCTCGCCGCTCCGATGGGTCGGGTCCCCCGGCGCTGGCAGAGGATGCTCGGGGCAGACGGGGACTTGGCTTGGTCTCAGCAGTGAAAATATTTTTAATTGCTTCTCGTCCCCTGCTATTTTTGCATTTAACGGGAATTCCGGATTCTGCGCTGTCAACCGCGTCGATGCAAAGAATTGGGGAATATCGTGGTTTTTGGGAGGAATCTAGCTGCCCGGGGCGGATCCGCGGTGGCGCTTGTCCTGCGCTGGAGGGTCCGGTGTTTCCCCGAGGGTGGGGCGGATCCGGCCCTGCAGCCGATGCTCGGGATGCCGTAGCGGGCAAAACCACGGGGAGAAGTGGTTTTAAAGCGTTTCCAGAAAATTCTGTGCAGATACAGAGGCCGACATAGAGGCGAAGGGGCTGCGCGGGAGCGAGCGGATAGCTTGCGGGGAGCGTGCATCTTCGAATCAGTCTATAATGCAATCAATTCTGTATATCCCTAGTGAAACAGCAACATTTATTTAACGTCTTTTATAGAGCAGCTGAGTTTTATCACAAATCACATTCCATTTCTATTCATCGGGGACCCCTTGAAGACTAAAACGCACTTACTTTCCTCCGAGGAAGTTTACCAATTCTTCAATAAAGCCCCATTTGCCTCCGTATGTAAAATTGACACATTTATTGAATATTAAACATTTGCTGGTTGCTTCTGCGCTTCTTTCGACTTTATCCGCTGCCCTTAAAAGTCGTTAAGGGAAGGATATCTCAAAGTCGCCATAAAGGCGTGTTTAGGGATGGAAAGGGGATGCTCGAATCCGCCGGAGAGGCTGATTCATCCCATTTGGTGGCTCCATCCTCGGAGCAGCCCTTTCCTCCGCCGTCTCTCGGCAATAACCATTTGGCGGCGGTTTTCCTCTGATTATTATAAAAGATTTTCCGTGCATAAAAGCTGTTCCGTGTCGGGTGCCGGTCGGGGTTGTGCCGGGTAGCGAGGGATACGTTTTTCTAACCCGGAGTCAGTCGAGCTAATTAGCAGGAGGTCCAATAAAACAAGTTTTTCTTTTATCACTGTTACTAAGTGCTGTTGTAAATCAATTAAAATGTATTCTAGTAATTCTATTTTTTCCGTGGCGACTCTGTTTAAAGAAATACTGACTCATTAACAGTATTTTGTGTATGTTCGTGTGTGCGTTTATGGGAGAATATTGAACTGTT
The DNA here is from genome assembly GCA_013396915.1 of Stercorarius parasiticus. NCBI lineage: Eukaryota > Metazoa > Chordata > Aves > Charadriiformes > Stercorariidae > Stercorarius > Stercorarius parasiticus. The sequence goes on from VWZL01001557.1 coordinate 32,893, forward strand.
GCTGCCGAGTTCGGTGCCCACCCGTGAGCGTGCCCTGCCCCGCTTTCTTCCCACAAGCCACGCGAGTCTCTGCCCGTTTATTTGGAGAAAGGTGATGGTTTTTTGCAGGTAGGAAAGAGGGAATTTTCTTTTCCTTGAGATGTGGCTACTCGTGCCAATGGTTGTCCTGATTATTAATTGCTAAAGATGTAGCTGCGTCCTTCGAGCGTGTTCCCAGAGATGTTTTTGGTGGAGTATTAACTCAGGAGGATGCGAGAGCGATGTCCAACGGTTGTTGGACTTTTAGGACCATTCCCTAAAGACACCACAGCCTCTGTGCAGTGGGAAAACCCTCGGTGGCTGGAGTAGAAAATTTGCCAGAAGCAAAAAATTGGGGATTCACACCCTTTCTGCGAGCCGTCGTGCATCTCCCCCTCATTCCCCACCTTTTCTCTGCTTTAATTCACATTATTTTAAGGAGAATTTACAAACTTGGCCCAGCTTGCCCTGCTTTATGGATGATTTATCGCAGTCCACTGGCTAATTGAGGGCGCGTCGTTAGACGGGGAGGTGGCGGCCTGGTGGTTTCAATGACTCTTGAATCTCAGCAGAGCACGAATCGCCATTTCCTGATGGCCGGCTTGAAGTCTCAAGTAAAGACCTTCCTGCTCTGCCATCCTGGAGGCATGGCTGGGCTACTAAATCCCGTATGGAGACAAAGGTCCTCCCTGCCATGGATTAACTCTTTAGCCCCATCCGGGATTTATATTGTCAGCATTTGGGAGAAATGTTCCCAGCCCATCATAGAATCACAGAATCATAGAATCTTCATGGTTGGAAAGGACCTTTGAGATCATCGAGTCCAACCATACACACACACAAAAAAAACCCAAAACCCCAAAAAAACCCAAACAAACCCTACAATCTCTGTCACTAGAGCATGCCCTGAAGTGCCAAATCTAGACGTTTCTTAAATACCTCTAGGGATGGTGACTCAAGCACCTCCCTGGGCAGGCTGTTCCAGTGCCTGACCGCTCTTTCAGGAAAGGAATTCTTCCTAATATCTAATCTAAACCTCCCCTAATCTAAACATCCCCATCGGACGTGTTTATGAAGAATGAACTTGGTAAATTAATACTTTGCTGAACACTGGGATAGGACCAAACGATTGGGGGGGGGGAGGGGTTGCTAATGTTCCCAGCAGGAATAAGGAGATTTGAGATTTAGGGGTTCCTTGGTTGTTTTTAAGGGTTCAATTTTGTCCCTCCTTCGGAGCAGGGCGACCCTGGCGTGCCGCAGGGATGCAGCTGGCTGCAGGATGGGGTCTGGCTCCCGCTTTGCCGTGCTTGCGGCTCCATCTCTGGATGCTGAATTATAATGCCGGGTTGGAAAATGAAGCTCTCAGGGCTGAGACACCCCAAATTGTCCCAAATGGAAGAGCGAATGGCTGCGCAGGGGAACCAGCCCCTCTTTGCAGCAGAGGCGAATTTTCGGGGCATTGTCCGTATTAATATAAAAGAAGCTGGCATAATAAATGTCACCTAAACAGAGCTCTGGTAAACATAGCTCATCTTGAGTGTATAATAAAAATAATATACGGCTGCCTCTCGGCAGCTCCCGTCTCGCTGCTGGCCGGGAGGAGAAGCCCCTTTGCGGGGATCTTGCGGCTGGCATGACCCTCGTCCCCGGCAAGAAATACCCAAAAGCGCCTCCCGGCACAAATAACCTTTCCAGTGCACCGAGAGGCTCTTCTTTATGGGTGAGGGAAAGTGCTTAAAATGCTTAGAGGGAATAAACAGCTTTTAATGAAGTTACATTGCCACATAATGGGTATCATAAAATTGCCTTCATAGTACAGGGTCCCAGGATGGCTTTTATTATCGACTGAGCAGGAATCCTGTCTGTAAAGCTCCGGCAGCTGCAGAGAGGAGAATGCAAAGTCTTCTTAAATTACCTGATTGAAATAACCGGCAAATATTCTGCTTTGCTGCTTTGTTGAAGGCAAAGCTGCCTTTGGGGTGGTCTGTCAGACCTGGTTTGCAGCTTCTGAAGAACACAGGAGTTTCATTGCAGCAAAACAGATGTTCATCTTGTTTCTCTATCGGCTGTTTGATGAGAAATTTATTGCTCTTCTGCTGGGCTGGAGCTCCTCTGCTGCGGAGTCTATTAGGCAGCCCGGGAGCTGGCGGGGAGCCAGGGAAGCCGCGTTTTGATGAAACCCATGAAAAAGCCTCAGCTTCGAAGGCGCCAGTAATAATGCATCGGCTAGACTCTTCGGATCGGGCGATTGATTGCCCGTGATTTGATTTATTGATCAATACCCTCAAATTTGGCGTCTGAGAAGCTGAACTAATCTTTAACTGCTGTGAACATCTCTGCCTGGTGGAGAATTAGAGCTGATAAGGAATGTATGAAAGGAATCTGAGCTTATCTTAATCACACAGTGCCCCGGCGCTGCCTGCGCCGAGCGGGAGTGGATGTGTGCAGAACACAATCACCAGGCAGAACAGAGCAGATCTATAAATTGATGGAATTCAAAGCCTCCAGCATCGATTACCATTATAACAAACAGTGGCGCGCTGAATGTCTGATTATTTTTAGACAAAGATTCTGTGCTCTCAGCAGCAATTTTGCTGATGCTGTCACTGTGTCAGATGTCTGTTGTTGATTGCAATTAGATGCGATACAAAAAAAAAAAAAAATTAAAACTATCTCTGCCTATAGTTTTATTTCCACTTATTAAATCTCCTCCTTTGTTTGCCTCCTCCTAATGTCTGCAGCTGGATGAAATATTGCATTACCAGAAGAGATCTCTTATATTCAGTTGGGTATAATCACTTTACAGATCATTGGATTATATCTGATATGGTTCAGATAATCCTGGGGAAATGTGGGACATTTGCTCTGCCTTGGTTAAATGCGCCCTGGTTTAGGGTTTTGAATGCGGATCTGCATAACATTTGGGTTTCTGAAGCAGGTCTGCAGCCCTCCCAATGATCTGATTCTATTAAAACACTAATCAATTCCCCGTGACGTCAGTCTGCTTTCCTGCCGGTGCTGAGCGTTAGGTCCAACGTGGATTTATTCTGTCCTTTTTAACCAGCTTTCGGAGCTGCCGCGGCATCAGCTTTCATGGTTTAAGGAATGAACGCCCCGGGGTGGTGACGGGGTGTGGGCAGGGGGGAGCAGGGCACGCCAGGCACCGCGGTTTGGTTTGCCAGGGTTCCATGTGCCGGGATCCCTCTATGGCCAAGTGCATCCATAGGTTTGATGCTTCCCAGTTTCTCACCGGTGTGTAGCTGAGCGTCAGCGTTTGGGACCGGTCGGTGCTGCGGGAATGGCTCTGCCAGGGGAATGCGGCTGGCAAAGGGCAGTTGCTGAGATGGCTTTTGCTGATGGGGAAAGCTCTTTGGGAACCCTCCTTGAAGCCCAAATCCATGCTGGGGGCTGCAGGTCCATGCAGGGATGTGACGGCACTGGGACTGGGGGGGTCCCTTGGGAGCCCCGTTGGACCCGGTTGGGGTCTGTCTCTCCTCGCCCCACGGTGATGCTGCTGCAAGGTATTTGGAGAATTTCACATTTTTGTTTCAACCCCAGCAGGGAGGACAAGGTGGGCTTTGCTGCGTGGCGAAGTGGTGGCCGTGGCCCTGGCCCTGACCCGGCCACCAGGGGAGCGGGAGGTCTCCTCTTGAACGTGACCTCATCTTGCGCAGACACGCACGGCCCCAGGGCTTGATGGAAAAATGCACCGCGGCGGAGGAGTTATGTGCTGCTGGCAGCTGGTGTTTTCTTTCTTTGGGAAATCTAATATATTGATTAGCTTTCTTCAGAACAGCATCAATAAAGCGTATAATGGCATGGCTGGTGCCTGCGGCGTCTCCTCCCCTGGTCTGAGCCCCCCTGGAGCCGGGAAGGACCTTGGCTGCTCCGTGCCAGGCTCCACGTCCCGCCAGCTGCTCCTCCCTTTCCTGGCAGCCACGGGCCCTGCTCTGCCCAGCAAACGTGCTTGGCCAGACACCCCGGTCCTCTGCATGGGGGTTATCCCGGGCAGCCTTCCTTCTCCTCCTCCTCCCATCCCATGCTTCCACGGTACGGCTTCTGCTGGCGGCTTTGGCTCAGTCAGCTCCAGCACGGAGGCACTTGGCCAAACGCTGTCAAATATCTCCAGGGTCTGGCTACGCCATGGGGCATGGCCGTGATGTGCTCCTGTCCTGGTCATCCCTGTCCCTGCGCAGCCAACGTCACCAGCAGAGCAACCATCACCGGTGGTAGCACCGGCGGTGGTGGAGTAACACTGTGCCAGGGGGCTCATTGCATCCTGGATCCCTTCCAGGAGCACACGGATGCTCTGCTGGTCCCATCGCGGTCCCCGGTGTGGTACAGACCCTCCCGGCTGCAGCCTGGCCCATGCTGCGTGGATTGCTGCTCCAGCCCCGTGGTCACGGCCGGGGAAGATGGAAGGAGATACCTTTTCCATTAAAGTGTCTAAGAGAGTTTAGAGGGTGGTTTATTGTTGTTTTTGCGGTTGGTTGTTTTTTTTTTTAAGCTGATTGATTGCGATAATGAATGGAGCCCAGAAATCGGCTGGAGGCCGGCTGCTGGATTTGAAGTCCTGGTTGGCTTCAAACCCTCTCCACTATTTCAGCTTTCATCTGTAAAATACACAGAAAGCGAGCGGGATCTTATTTAGGGCTCTCCCAAGCCCAGATCTGCCCTTGGATGCCAGTGTCTGTAGGAGCGGGTGCCTTATGCTTGTGTTATATACCGTTGGCTTATTTATTTCTCCGTGGTTCGCTGGAGAGCGAATCCATCCCGGGGGGTGGCCCCTTCCACCACGGAGCACCTTGGCATCGTGCAGCGGGTGAAGACAAGCACCATCCAGGATTGATCTGGCTTACGGGTGCTTTTATTTTTCTTTCAAGTCTGGTCCGCTTCTAAAAGGGCTGGAGGAGCATCCCGGTCCCCCAGCGCCCCGGGATGGAGGTGGCCGGGCTGCATCCCGCCGGCTGGGAGCCTGGAAGGGTTTTTCTCTGCTTCCCGAGCATCTTGCTGTGGGCTTATTTCAGAGAGAGAGATTTTCAGGGAAAATTGACAGCTGATGACTATGGGAAGATGTTTTCAAAAGGAGAAACAATTTACAATAATTAGAAATTTATAAAATGTCTTTAAACATGGTGGTAATAGGGATAAGAAAACACTTGCTGCAGTGTAATCAGTTATTAGCAGCTGATCATTTATCTCGATGGATAGTTGCTGCTGGTACATGAGACACGTAATAAAAAGACTCTTGATTAACTAATTTGAATATCTTTTGAGAACAAATTCTGAGTTCTCTTTTTTCTCCATTGTAACGGATCCGTACATCTGCGAGATAAACACTGAATGAATATGGTAATGAATATTATTCTGGAAGTGTAGCCCTCGAACGCTACCGTTGCCGTCCCAGCCCTGGCCTTGGGAAGCCGCTGGAATAGATGTAATAAGGAAGGGGCCCTAACAACGCTGGCTGGGAGGAGGCGAAGCTGCGGGATGCAGGAGAAGCGTGGCGGGGGGGTTGCAGGGATGCGGGGTCCAGGAGGGCAGGACAAGGCTGGCCCCCTCCATCAGCCCCTCTTTGGCCTCCGGTGAAGAGCAGGATGGCAAAACTCCAGGTCGGCGGAGCTGCCCGCGAGCAGCCACCAACACGGCACGTGAGATGGCAGCCCTTGATATATGGGGTTTTTAAAAAACACAGCCGTTTCCTCTCTCCCCGGGAATGGAAATCTGATGCGCGTCTCAAACCTCTGCCCTCTGCAAGATCCCATTACGGCTCTTTTGATAACACGCTGTAAACCCCGATTCCATTTTAGATGCCGAGACCTCGCGGCTCGGCATCTGTGCTGTGGGACCGTGGACCGTCGGTGGCCCCGGGGTGACCGTCGGCAGCAGCAGGACCGTTCCCTGCTCCCTCCTGGCCGCCGTGCCCACATGTGCCGGTGGTTAAAGGATGCAGACACACGTGTGCAAGCGTGGCATGGCCGAAACAACCGGGAAAACAGAATCACAGAACCTGACAAATGTGTATTTCTCGTTCCTGGCAGAGCAGGCAAAGGGAAGAGGCGGGTGCTGGGTGGGTTAAGTGAGGTCTGGTCCCAGCCCCGGTTGGTTTCTCCAGCAGCTCCCGGCCCGTGGTGCCAGCACTCCGTGAACTCGCCGGCGGCTCAGGAGCAGTTCCTGCTGCCTGCGAGTTATTCATCGTCCTCAGCCGCTAATGGACTCCATTCAAATACCTCTCCCTCGCTCCCCCCTCCCAAGTGTTACGATTCACGTCGTGGCTGAAAGCAGATTCCTTTTGGCAGTGAGAGCCCCAGTTATTTTATATTTATGCGTCATTTTCTTCCCAGGATCCCAGTTTTCCCCTTCTCTCGTCTCCCCCTTCTCCTTTTGGCTCCATCCCTGGTCGGGTCACGGCGTGGCTCCGTCTCCATCACCCGCCGTCCCCTCGGCACATGGCTGGTGATGCTGCTGAGGGACGGGGCGGGGGGCTGGATGCGGCCGCTCCTGCGGGGACGGGAGGGTGACGCTCCGAGATGTTGGCCCTGCTCCTCCCGGGTTGTATTTACTGCGGCGAGGAGCAAAGTCCACATAGCTGTGGATGCAGTTTACAGGTAATTAAACTCAGCTTGGTGAGGATTTAAACATTAATATTGATGCTAAAGTTTTTAATAAAATATAGGTAGAGAGAGAGAGAGAAAGAGGTATCGATTCCTATAGGCTTTATATTTTTTTCTTCTCTCCCGCTTTATTGTTGCAGGGAAGGGTTGATATATGAGTGAGCATGAAATAAGGATGTCCTGTGCTGGCACGGGGGTCTGCAGGTGAGGACAGATGCGACCCCAGAGGGTTTGGGGAAAATATTTAGGAAAATGCATTTGGGATTGATCCGTATGGCGAGGCCGTTCCCTGCGCGCCCCTCCTGGGCATCCTCTGCCGTGGGCACAGGCTCAGCCCTGCGCTTGGGGACAGCATCCGCTTCTTGGGAATGGTGCCCAGCCTCCGAGGGTTCCACGTCTGCTTCTGCATCCCCTGTGTTGCTCTCCAGATCAAGACACAACCCCTTGGCCGCCGCTGCCACCATCCATGTGTCTGGGCTGCCCCTCTGGCATTGCTCCCATTCCCAGCATAGTCCTGGTGGGTCCGGGATGGGGGTTCCCGGGGTCCCCTGGTCTGGCAGCCCCACTGCCGTCATCAGACCCCCTTGGCAACCCGTACCGCACCAAAGGCCGTTAAAAAGATGCTGACGGCCGTTTTTCACTCCCTGCTTCTCTGTATACACACAGGACTCGGGTTTATCTGCTTTCTTGCCAATATTTTTTTATATAACAGTGAAATATTTATATTGTCCAATAAAAGGCAGTAAGCTTGCAATCTCCCGCAAATTCTTTTGAGACGGGAGCTTCGTTGTCTGAATTTTACACCCGGCAGTGACCCCTGGTAATTGGCTCCATACATCTTCAGCATTGCGGATTTACATAAGGCGTAGGGGCTGATTGATGGCCGGGGTCACCCCGCCTGCCCCACGGCCCATCTAGCAGGGGATGGTGGTGGCCACCCTGCACCATGTCTCCTCCTGTCCCACCGGGGCATGACCGGGCAGCTTTTTGGTGATGCTGGTGAGAAGGGGAGGAAGGGCTCGGTCCCCCGCAGTTTGGGCAGTTGTGGCTTAAATCCCCGCAGCGCCGGGGTGCACGGCTGGCTCCGCGCCGAGCGTGGTGATCACGGTCCTGAGGTTTTGGTGGGACGTGAGGATGGAGCAAACTGCAGGTGATGGAGCAAACTGCAAGTCCTGCAGCCGGGACCAGCTGCTGATCCTGGTGGTGGCAGCTCCCTCCGTTGCAAACCCAGTTTTGCCCCAGAAGTGCCCATTTTGGGAGCCTGGTGGGGATGCTCGGGGTGGGCCAGTCGGGGACGGGACGTGTATCGCCGGCGGCTGGACCTCAGGGCACAGCCGAGCCCCACGCAGGCACCTCCCGACCTCCGCCACCAGCACCTCAGCCCCCAATTTATCAAAAAGCAATTAATAGCCTCCCCCCCCACTCGGGTTTTATGGTTTCTGTCTCTTCCCGCCGACTGCAGGGCAGTAATTAGAGTCTGGCTAATGAGGTTTTCATGGCGGGGATATGGTCTCTCGCCATATCTCCCCATCAGACAAAGGCTTTGCCACCGTTTGTGGTGCCGGCGTAAATTTTTTCTGTCTGTTTTCACCGCGATACAAGCCGGTTTGGGACCGGGACATCCCCTGGCACGGCCGGGCCGTGGATTTACCGGGGAGCACCCGAGAGGTCGCGTCGCATCACATCAACCCCATCATTTTTATCTTTCCCTCCCCCCACATTCCACCAAAATTAAAAAGCCATCTATATCTTAAAAACCTTATTTATGAACACTTAAGCGTAAGTAAGTCATCGTTGGACGGCTTCCCTCCCCGCTGATGGATGTAATCTGGCACCGGGGTGGACCGGGAGGGAAATCTGGCAATACAATATGCTGCGCTTGACTATTTTGACACTCGGAGTGCGATGTTTTTTTTACAGTTACTGATGAGCTTATGGCACTGCTCCTTTTGGAGAAGCGAGGAGGAGGCTGGGGCTGAGAATATTGATTAGCAAGCTCCTGATTATCTCAACAACCCTCTCGGCTTGCCTTTTCTTTTGTGGGGAATACAGAATTTCTTCAATTATTCATATAAACCCCCTTGTCGATATTGCCAACACGCCGTGGCTGCGCAGCACAGAGCAAAAGCAGTCCGGGGGAATGATATTCTTGCAATCTTAAAACCCAACCCTCTTAAACCACCTTTATTTTCGTTTTTTCTCCTCTTCCTCTCCCCCCCCCCACCTTTTGTTTTTGTTTTGTTCCAGAAGGAGCTTAATTCTGTTGCTTCGGCGCTGGCAGCGCGGCGGGGGGAAGGCGCACAGTCTCATAAACATTTAATTGAACTCAGCCGGGAATTTAAGAAAAATGTACCTGAGGTACAGGAGATTTGCTGTTAGAGAATTAACTCGGCAGGATGGTGGATTTCCCTCCCCAGCAACTAGATTTTTGAGAACGGTAGATGTAAGTGACTAACAAGAAGGGAAGGTAATTAGCCACAAAGACAAATCACAGCCCCTAACCTTGGGTTATGGGGATTTGTGGCTCTCGCTGCCTCTGGTAGCCCCTTTGGATGGGCAGAGCTGGGTCCTGGGGGGGGAGGACGAGGGGTTCATGGGGGGACAGAGCGCCCGCCTGGATGCGGCACCCGCCTGGATGCATCCCGGCAGCGCGGGAGGAAACTTCGGGTTCCGAGGCGTTTATAAAAAGCAAACGTTGAGTATTCAGCGCCGAGATGCTGGCACCCAACTCGCAGCCCAGATGGGGGGAGATGTGTTGTTTTTTAAAAAAAATAAATAAAAAAATGTAAAAAAGACGAGAAGGGGGGGAAAAAAAAAAGAGCAACTCTAAAATAGCTCTCCTGGGAGGTCGTGCGGGGAGGGGTGTTTTCTGCCTGCCTGGGTGGGAGGAAAAACCGGCAGCGTTAGAGGGGGATGCTCGGAGCAGAGGTGGGCAGGGGAGTGGGCAGGACCTGCCCTCGCCCCCCATGGTCATGATCCCGGCCCCTTCCCACCCTGCCGGCTCTTGGGGGGTTGAAATGGGAAGCGGAGAGCCCCGGGAGGGACAGACTAGACCTGGCTTGGTGTGGCCAAGGCACGAAGTCACCGTCCCTGAGCTCTGTGGGGTTTCTGCAGCCGATAAAATCCTTCTGCTCTGCCTCCCCGGCCCGTGCTGGGTGGTCCTTGTGGCGCACGTGGGCAGGGGTGCGGGCAGGGCCCTGATTGTACCCTGAAGGACATCAGGGATAGTGGCACTGCCTGGAGAGCTTCCGGCAGGGAAAGGAGCCATCACCGACGGAAGGTGGTGTGGCATGGCTGGGAGATGCCATGACGTGACCAGGAACTGCCATGGTGTGCCTGGGAGGTGCCGTGGTGTGACTGGGAGGTGGTGTGGCGTGGCTGGGAGATGCCATGACATGACCAGGAACTGCCATAGCGTGGCTGGGAGGTGCTGTGGCACGGCCAGGAGATGCCATGACATGGCCAGGAGATGCCATAGTGTGTCTGGGAGATGCCACAACATGGCCAGGAGAAGCCATGGCATGGCCAGGATGCAACAGATGGGATTGCAGTGGGCAATCTAAGGAGGAGTTGAGCAACCAGGGTGGGACAATGTGGTCCCAACCCACCACGTTGCTGCAGAAAGCATCTCACTTCTCCATCCTCCAGCCTGACCCAGGTGCTCTCTAGCCCCGTGCCCCTGCCACATCCCCGGGGGCTCCACGGATGCCTTGGCTTTGGTCCCCGATGCCAGTGAGAGATGCGTTGCACTTCAGGATACATCTTCTTCTCCCTGTCTTTTTAATGCTCTCTCTTCAGGGGCTGCTTTCTCTGCTCCTCTAATGTGCTTCGATGGAAACCCCTGGAGAGCTGCCGGTACTCCGAGCTTGCCAGCAGCGACACATTAGGATCTGTCATCTGCTGAGCATTACCTGATTTTAAATCTGTCTCTTTGGAGCTACGGAACTGCATAAGAAAATATTAAAGTAAACAATAAGTGGATTTACACAAATGCGACTGATTTCCATATTTTTCATCACTTCATTTTATTACTGGGTTTACTGATATGCTCATTTATTTATAGGGCAATCCAGTATTGATTCATTCCGATGCACTATGCATAAACACATAAAAGAGAGTGATAACAATAGGAATACATTTTCAGTCTTTTAAATACTGCATTTTTTCCGATAGTCTTCATTAGATCCGCTACGAGAATATGAGCTATGTCCTTCGGGGAGCCCCAGCCAGTCCCTCTGCCCAGGTGGCTGTGGATTTATGGGGGTGTGAGGGAGAGCAGGATGCGATTCCTGCCTCGGTGGCAGCTGCTTCCCCAGCTCAGCCGCCTTTCTACCCGCCCAGGGCTTTCTTCCACAAGAGGTTTGGGGTGATTTTATCCCAAAAGGTGGATTCTGATCCCCTGAAGGCGGGTTCCCGGGCTGCGTCAGTGCGGGATGGACACTACAGTGCTGCGGCTGCTCCTGGGGTGAGGCTGGCGGGGCCCTGGGCACCCTTTCCCACCTCTTTTCTCCCCTCTTTTTCCCCCCCTTTTTCCCCCTCTTTTTCACCCTTTTTTCCCCCCCCTCTTTTTCCTCCTCTTTTCCTTCCTCTTTTCCCCCTCTTTTTTAATCTTTTCCCCCCTCTTTTTTAATCTTTGCCCTCCCTTTTTCCCTCTCTTTCCCCTCTTTTTCCCTCTCTTTTCCCTCTTTTTCCCCTCTTCTTCCAAATTTTTTAAAATACTTCTTCAATACATTTTTCCCCCGCAAAGCACACTTTTCAGCGCTGCCCATGAATATTAACCAGGGAGAGCAGAGCGCTACATCATCTGCGTCACGGGAAGGAGCCCATAAAAGCGCGGTGATGAATGGCGAGCCTTCCCCCTCCGCTCCTTCTTGGAAATGGGAAGGGGGGGGGGAAAAAAAAAAAAAAAAAATTTTTGAAATATTAACCCGGGTGGGGTCGGATGGGCTTTTTTGAGCCGTTTCTCTCTGCCATTCCCAAATCCATTCCATATACATTTCGGTTCTTGTATCCTTCCTATATAATTTTTTCCTCGAGGAAGGAGGAGCGGGGCCAGGAGAATAAACCGTACGCACAGAGAATAAACCCAGCTTTTATTCCCCCCCC
>VWZL01001557.1:54654-65240 GCA_013396915.1 Stercorarius parasiticus
CAAACCAAAAAAACCAAACCCACCCAAACCTACATTAACCTGGCTCAATAGGAGGCATTTTCTTGAACTTATTAAAAAATCCAGACTTGTAAATTAATTTGTTCATGTTGTACAATGGCAGTGCAGATGGACTCATTAGCATGCACACAACAAATAATTATAGATGAATTTTTAGCTGGCCTGCTTAATGGGCTTGCTGGGTTAATTATGTCAATGTATAATTACATCAGCCCTGGGAGACATAATGGCACACCCTGCTGAGCAGACACTAGCTAATGATGGTGTAATGCTGACAGAGGGAAGACGGACGGCTCTGAATGCACCTGCTTACCTCGGCACAAACCGCCATTGTCTGCGCCCAAACGGGCCAGTGCTGGCGGCACCGTGGCCACCGGTGCCGCGGGTGCCACTGGCTCGCTCGGGGAGGTGATGCCCCCACCCAGCCCTGACGGTCCCTCGGGGTTGGCAATGGAAAGCGTGGGACCGAGGGGTGCCCCGGTGTCGGGGGGGGGGCAGCCACGCTGGTTTTAAGTGGGGCACGGAGGGACGCTGCCCGGGGGTGGGTGGTGAGGAGGGTGGGCAGTGGGTCCCCGGGGAGGTGGGAGAGGGCCGGTGGTGGGCATCCCTGCTGCTCACCGCCACGTCCCCTGTCCCGCAGACCCTGCTCCTGTGCTGGAGGCAGCCCGGAGCCTGGAGGACCGGCTGCAGCAGCTCCAGCGCCTCGAGCCTGAAACCACCCCCCTGAAGGACCTCAGCCACCCCTGGAAGAAGCACCCGGAGCTCGTTGGCACCAAAGGTACTCCCCGGATCCCGCTGCCCCATGTGGCAGCAGCGGTCCCCAGCCGGGTGCCCCCACGTGCCTCCGAGCATCCCCAGGACACAAGGGGTCTCCAGGCCAGGACCTGTCCCCTGGCCCGTGGTCCCCGGTGGCCACCGCTGCTGCCCGCCGCGCAGCTCTGTGATACGTGTCCCCCCGCAGAGCGCAGAGAGGGGACGTCACCCGCGGCCGGGCTCGCGGCAGCGGCCGAGCCCCCGCTCTCCAGCATCGACGGCAAAGCACTGTGCGCAGAAACCTTGCTGCAGAGAAATGAGGCAGAAAAGCAAAAGTACGTGAGTAGCAGGGACGGGGCTCCACACCCCACAGCCGGGGTCTTGGCAGGGAGCCGGGGGGACACGTGGCTCTGTCCTGTTTGGGGGTGTCCCTCTGTCCTTCCCTCTCCTCCTTCCCTTTGTGCCTCCTTTGCTGTCCTGGTTGAGAGTGGACGCATGCAGTCTGGAAACCAGACGCACAGTCCCGGGTGCTCTGAGCATCCACCTGTCCATCCGTCCCCTCTCCCAGGTGTTTTTTGGGCAGCGGCAGGCGCAGGCAGAGCCAGGGCAGGTCCCTCCTGCCAGCCCCTCACCCCGTCTCCTTGGCACGTGGCTTTGCTCGGACAAATGGGTTAAATCTAGGTCAGCAGATGAACCTCATTAAATGGCCTTTTAATTTGGAGGCTCCCGGCTTTTCCGCTGCCTTCATTGTTATTCCTTAACACGCTGCACCGGGAAACAAATGAGGAATCTTTAAACCCTAAATTGCAGATCTCTGCGAGTAAGTTCCTGGCAAGTGCAGGCTATAAATAATGCAGAATAACTTTTCCCTGATTGCTTCCCCCCCTCCAATTAACTACAGGCGGGGGTGGGCTGCCATCTCCCCCATCGGAGGGGTTTCAGCAACAGGGATCAGGACTATATTCAGCCCAAAGTGAATTTTTTACACCCAGAGCAATAAACCCCTTAACATCAGGGGGTAACACGGCTTGAGCATGTCCCGGCGTCCACCGGTGGGTCTTTCTCTGTTGTCACTGAGTGATGGGGACACAGCGAGGGGGTCTCCGTGTGCCCTCAGGGGGCTGTGGGGTCGGCATGGCCACGGTGCTGCCGGCACGTCACTGATGCCCATCTCTCGCAGGGGGCTGCAGGAAGCACAGGTCACTTTGGCCGCTCGGCTGGGGGAGGCAGAGGAGAAGATCAAAGTGCTCCATGCAGGTAGGGGGGCCGGGGCAGGGGCTGCCGGCCACGGGGGGCCAAGCCCCCACCCCACGGCTCACCCTCCTCTTCCTCCTCCCAGCGCTGAAGGCCACCCAGACGGAGCTGCTGGAGCTGCGGTGTAAATACGACGAGGAAGCCGCGTCCAAGTAAGCCGCCGGCGATGCCCGGTTGTGCCCATAGGCTGTTGTTGTGCCCAAGGCTGAGCTGAGCAGCCTGCGGCAGTGTTGGCACATCCCCACCATGCTTGAGGTGCTGAGATGCTTTAAGTGACCATTGCAGCATCCCAAGTCACGGGGGCTCCCTAAACCTAAGGCAGGAGCCCTTGCTGGCCATGGAAGGCTGTGTCCTTGCCTCCACGCCGGCTGACACCTCTTGCTTTCTCATCGCAGGGCAGACGAAGTAGCCATGATCATGACGAACCTCGAAAAAGCCAACCAAGTGAGTCGGGAGATGATTTTCCAGCCAGTGCGGGGCACATACCCTGCTCCCCCCTCTGCCGTGCTCAGCCACGGCCTCCCAGCCACTGTACCCACCACAGCACCCCAGGCATCCGCATGGCCCGGATGTCTCTCCGTGAAAATGGTACTGGTGTGGCCAGACTCCAGGACTGGGAAGCCCTACAAAGCGGGGGGCTCTGGTTTCCTTCACCCGGTGGCTCCTCCGGACCAGCCCGGTGGGATCTCCTGCCCCACGTTGGGGGTCAGTGGTGTGTTTGGGCTCCCACCGCTCTCCATGTTGGCTGCTGGAGCCGGCATTTGTCACCTCCAGCCTCTGCCGGCTGTTTCAGGGCACGACCCACACCAGCCTGGTGCTGGTTTCTGACGCAATTCCTTCTGGTCTTATCCATTCCTATGCATTAGTTTTATTGAATTCTGAAAATGTAGGTACAAATAAATGTCCGTGGATAATGAAAGAGGTTTAAAGAGCAAATACAGCCTTTTGGGTAGAAAAAGGCAGCGTCCTGGAGGCGGGCTGCTGGTGCCCAGAGATCGGGACTGGGAACCGCGTTAGGATGTGGGGAGCTGAAATACATGGCTTATGGTGACGGTGGTGGGAGCGGGACGCTGAGGAGAGGCGCGGGTTGGTGCAGGTCCTGCTCTGCCCTGCATGGGGTGGGATGAGCTGTGGGTGCCCGGCCTGAGGCTTTTCTGCTCTCTTGCAGCGAGCGGAGGCGGCGCAGAGGGAGGTGGAGAGTTTGCGGGAGCAACTGGCGGCCGTGAACAGCTCTCTCCGCCTGGCCTGCTGCTCCCCGCCGGGCGCTACCGCGGTGAGGGCAGCACCCCATCGTGGCCAGCAGCATCCCATCATGACCAGCAGCACCCCATCATAGCCAGGAGCACCCTGCCAGGGCTGGCAGTGTTCCGTCATGGCCAGCAGCATCCCATCATGGCCAGCAGTACCCTGTCAGGGCTGGCAGCACCCCGTCACGGCCAGCACCACCTCATCATGGCCAGGAGCATCCATCACATCCAGGAACATCCCATTGCACTTGGGAGCACCCCATCATAGCTAGGAGCACCCCATAGCAGCCAGGAGCACCCTAGCATGTTCAGGAGCATCCCGTTGCGTTCGGGACCACCCTTTTGCACCACCATGCTTGTGAGCAAGCCTGAAATGCCGGTGACCGAGGCATTTTTCCGCCATGGGGTGATAGTGTTGGCCATGCCCTACCTGCAGCCCCAGCCTTCTATGGGGAGGGGGGACGTGCACCTGGGAGATCTTTAAAGGCAGAGGAAAGGTCTGTCCCTCCCTGGGGCTGTGTCACCCTGGGTCCCCGTCCCGCAGGGCTGAGTCCTGGGCTTGCCTGCTCCCTGTGGGGATGCGTCTGACGGGGAGGGTGGCCCTTGTCCCCACGTTGGGCGGCTGGGACTGACGGTGTCCCCTCTCCCGGCAGGACAAAGTGAACTATTCCATGTGCTCAGGGTCGAGGCTGGAGGTGGCTCTGGCTGCCAAGGACCGGGAGATCCTGCGGCTCCTGAAGGACGTCCAGCACCTCCAGAGCTCGCTGCAGGAGCTGGAGGAGTCCTCTGCCAACCAGATCGCCGAGCTGGAGGGGCAGCTGGCCGCCAAGAACGAAGCCATCGAGGTGCGCCCATGGGGGCTGGAGGCTTGCTGGGGAGGGGGAGATGGGTGCGGGTCCGGCCGTGCTGGGTGTGCACCGGGAGCCGTCTGTGAGGACTCCCCCCCTCTGCTCCGCAGAAGCTGGAGGAGAAGCTGCAGGCACAGGCGGACTATGAGGAGATCAAAACAGAGCTGAGGTATGGCTCGACCGGCATCCATGCCTGCTGCCTGCCTGTTCCCCAGCCGGCCGGGTGCCGCCAGCACCCATGGCACACTTCGGCAGCCGTAATGCTCGGCGGCTTGACGGCAGCGAAAAGCCATGCCCGCCGAGTCACCCCCCTTGTCTCCCTCCCAGCATCCTGAAGGCGATGAAGGTGGCCTCTGCCAGCTGCAGCCTTCCCCAGGCAAGTGCCGCGGTGCATGCCGGCACGCTGGCCGGGCTGTGGTGTGTGTGCCAGCCCTGCCGCCGGTGGCTCCGCCGCCCTTTCCCATCTCGGCTTGGCTCCTTGCAGAGCATATCGAAGGCGGAGGAGGCCCTGCTGCTGGGGAAGGAGGCTTTCTACCCCTCGCAGAAGTACCTGCTGGAGAAGCCCAGCCTGCTGGCCAGCACTGGTAGGGTCCCGGGGTCCTATGGCATTCCCAGTCCCACTGTGAGCATTCCTGGGAATGTAGGCAGCAGGGCTGGATCCTGCCCCGGCTGTGGGGAGGAGCCTGGGACCAGCAGCGGGTCTGGGGGATGGACGAGGGGTGGGATGCCACCTGGGGAAACTGAGGCAGGAGATGCTTTGCTGTGAAGCCGTGCCGGGGCCATCAGCCGCGGGGACTCTAGTGCGTCTCCCTCTGTCTTGTTCATCTCTAGAGGAGGATCACTCCGAAGACGAGTCAGGGAAGGATTCGCTGGGCATGGAGCAGACGTACCCGTCCCCCCAGCACGCCCCGGCGGACGACCCGGCCTCCCCCACTCCCCTCCCGCCTCTGCCCGGCCCCGGCCTGGCCCCCGACGGCCCCCGGACTTTCTCGCTGTCCCCCTTCCCGGGGGGCGAGCGGCTTTCGGGGGACCCCAAGACCCCCCACCTCCCTCCACCTGCCTACAAGAGCGAGAGCGCCGGTGGGGGGCCGCCCTTCTCCTCCGCCTTCTTCGGGGCCAAAAGCGGCACCATGCCCCCCGGCGCCGTGCCGGCCACCAGCGCCGCCAGCCCACCCGGTGAGCCGTCCGAGGGCAGCGCCGGCAGCTCTGCCGACGAGGAGCAGCTGGACACGGCCGAAATCGCCTTCCAGGTGAAGGAGCAGCTGCTGAAGCACAACATCGGGCAGCGCGTCTTCGGGCATTACGTGCTGGGGCTGTCGCAGGGCTCCGTCAGCGAGATCCTGGCCCGGCCCAAGCCCTGGCGCAAGCTGACGGTGAAGGGCAAGGAGCCGTTCATCAAGATGAAGCAGTTCCTCTCCGACGAGCAGAACGTGCTGGCCCTGAGGACTATCCAGGTGCGCCAGAGAGGTGAGTGGTTGGGGTGGCCCTGGCCTCAGGGGTTGTCCCTCGTGGTTCCCCTGCTCACTGCGGGGTGGGCTGGAGCCCCGGCAAATGGTAGCAATTAACAAGAACCCTTCGTGGAAGCTGCATCCCTGGACGTGTTTTACTCGTTTATTCTGACAAGTGCCATTTAATTATTCATTAGGCTGTTCCGTGGCATATGAATCAATGTGCTCGAGAATATTTCGTTAAAATAATGAAGTCTTAACGCTGCGGGACCTCAGCGCGGTGTTGGCACCGCCGCGAAATGGTGACGCCCTGCGGTCTGCACGCACAGCTCGGGGGACAGCGGCTCCCGGCCCCATCTCTGCGGTGTCAGCGGTGGTGGCCGGTCACTCGTGTCCCTGTGGTGGCACAGGGATGGGGCGATGCTGGTCCATGCCTCTGCTGGCATTTCAACCTGAAGGGCTCAGATTTATCCCCTGGATTTGATTCAGCATTAAATCACCTCCTGCGGGAGGGCACGATGCCAGGGAGGGGGGCTGTGGTCCCTGTGCCCATATCTCCGCTCAGCCCCAGGTACATGGGTGGGGAGCAGGTGCCCTTGGATGGGGTGAGCAAGGTGGCCAGGAGACGCCGTGCCGGAGGCAAGACCTGGCCGCGGGGCCTACTGGGGCTCCCTGCACTCCGGCTCGCGACTAATCGGGAGTGACATTTGTCTTAAAACCAGCATCCCTAAAAATAACTGAACATGAGGAGCAGTAAATACTTCCTGACACACAAGCGGAGCTTGTAAAACCAGCGCCGGTGACAAAGCTGTTATCCTGCCTCTTTGATCAGGTAGCATCACGCCGCGGATCAGGACGCCAGAGACCGGCTCTGACGACGCCATCAAAAGCATCCTGGAGCAGGCGAAGAAGGAGATCGAGTCGCAGAAGGGAGGTAGGTGCCGGCGTGTGGCTGGCCGAGCTCACCCGTGGGAGCAGCACCCGGAGGGGTGCCAGCGGCTGGGTGCCGCACGGCTGCGGGTCCCACGGCACGGCGAAACACCCGCAAAACCGACAGCGTCCGGCACAGGGGTCTCTGCCTCCCCAAGGAAACTTTAGCCAGACCCTGACAAGCCCAGCACTCCCAGCATGGTCCTGGGCAGGGTGGCACTGGGTGCCCGGCAGCAGCCTAACCCCATGTCTGGGCCAAAATGGGCTTTATTTGGCATTTCTCCCGCTGACATCCGTAGGGATTTGGGGCACGATGGGAAGAAATGCTGGTAAATACTGTTAGGGATGAAAGACTCCCCGTGCAGCGGCATTTGTACCCGGGCTTTCAGAAACTTTGGATCTACCCTTTCCTCCCCCCTGCCCCAAAACAGATGATTAAATGAGGATGCACGATCCATCTGGCACAAGGAATCATTAAAGCAGCTGCGCTTGCAGTCAATTACAAGAAATGAAATACATTAAAACAGGTAGTCTGCTGAGAAAGCAGAATCCCGGAGAATCAAATTAGACAGGAACAGTGGAAAGACAGACAGGGAAAACAAACATGTTTGTCTATTGCCGTTGTTGGTAATGGGATTTATTTTGCAATCGTCAAAAAAGAAGCCTGTTTAGAGCTGAGGGTGTCATGGCTTTTGCTTTGTGGATGCTGCTGGTCCTGCTTCTGATCTGCACCCTCACGGGCCATCTGCTTGATGGAGAGTGCTCCGAACCAGATTGGGCTGAAATCTTTTTTTTCCTGCCATTTTGAATTATGTCCACATGGTAAAATGCTGCGTGCTGCGCCCTGGGGCTCCCCTCACCTCTTTTCTTTGCAGGGGAACCCAAAACGCCATCGGCGTCGCAGGCGGTGGCCAACGGGGCGGGCGGCAGCAGCTCAGAGGACGCCATCAAGAGCATCCTGGAGCAGGCGCGGCGGGAGATGCAGGCACAGCAGCAGGCGCTGCTGGAGATGGAGTCGGGGGGCAGCGGGCGCCCCGGGGACATGCCGCCCGCCGAGCGCTCCACCCTGGCTGCCGTCAGCCAGAACATCGTCCCGACCTATGTCAAGCAGGAGGAGGGGAGCGGGGCCAGCCCCGGCCCTCCGCAGACCCCGCTGGCCGTCCTCTCCCCCGCCGCCTTCGTCCAGAGCATCATCCGGAAGGTGAAGTCGGAGATCGGTGATGCCGGCTCCTACTTCGATCAGCACTGGGCGTCGGAGCGGAGCCTGCTCAGTCGACCCTACACCTCTGTCTCGCCTTCGCTCTCCTCCTCCTCCTCGAGCTACTCCAGCATGGCCAACGGCAGGGGCTGGCCACGGGGCGAGCCCAGCGAGGGCGGCACCAACGAGGATGAGCTGCCGCTGGCGGATGATGAGCCCCACCGGCTGACAGAGATGAAGACGGAGGGAGCCGGCGCAGAGCCGGCGGCTGGTGGTCGCCTCTCCTACTACCCCGCCTACGTGCCGCGGACCCTGAAGCCCACCGTGCCACCGCTGACGCCCGAGCAGTACGAGATGTACATGTACAGGGAGGTGGACACGCTGGAGCTGACCCGGCAGGTCAAGGAGAAGTTGGCCAAGAACGGCATCTGCCAGAGGATCTTCGGAGAGAAGGTACCAGCCTGGAGAAGGGGGGTTTGGTGTCCCCTCTGCTCCACAACTCAGAGCTCAGGGCTCACTGGCTGCCTCTGCCGGCTCCTTCCAGCGTCCCCCCCTCTCCTTGGTGGGTTTTCCCTTGGAGGATGCTGAGTCCTCAGGGTCTGACCCAATCGCAAGCAGTCTCCCAGTGGCCACCACCCACTGCTTGGTGGCACATCCCACCAGGAACACCCTGTCCCCTGCGCAGAGCCCTGTGGGGACTGTCCTCCCAGCCCACTGGGTATCCCAGGGGGACCCACCATGGTCCCAGCACCCTGCGGCTGGGGCCAAGGGGTCGGACGTGCCACGGGGCTGTAAGCACAGCAGCGGAGGCAACCCGCTTCCCCTCCCTCGACGTGGGGACAGAGGGCAGGCAGTAGCCTGGCGCTGGGGGGAGCTTGCCCCGTCCCCAGTGGTGATGCTTGTGCGGTGCCTAGGTGCTGGGGCTGTCCCAGGGCAGCGTGAGTGACATGCTGTCGCGGCCCAAGCCGTGGAGCAAGCTGACGCAGAAGGGTCGGGAGCCCTTCATCCGCATGCAGCTCTGGCTGACCGACCAGCTGGGCCAAGGCATCAGCCAGCAGCCGACACCCTCCCAGGGTAAGTGCCACCGGTGTCCCTGTGGTCNACCCCCTTAATAAGTCGCTTAGACGATTTAGGGCTGTTAGATCCTCAAATGTCATTTTGGAAGTCATCTACTTCAAAAAACAAAAAAAGGAAAACCACAACAGAAATCCTTGGCTCTGTGCCTGGCGTACAGAAGTAACCGGGTTGTTTTTTTTTTTAAATTAGTGGTATTTTCTCTCTACTATTCCACTGGTTCCTCCCACTCTGCCATAGCTGCCGGAAAAACTCGGCTGGCATCCCCCCTCTCCGGAGGGCAGAGCCACGGGCATCCACAAAATAACCTTCCTGCTCCCGCCGTGTCCCCTCTGCTCTCCCCTCCTGCCATCCCTGCTGACCCCTCTCCTCCGGTGTCCCGCAGCCAGCCCGGCGGAGCCCCAGCCGTCCCCCTCGCCGCCCCCCAGCCCCGCGGAGCATGAGAAGGGCTGCCAGGAGCCCCTCACCCTGGCCTTAGAGAGCAGCAAAGAAAACCAGCAGCCCGAGAGCCGGTCGACGCCTGCGCTGGGTGGGAAGACCTATTCCAACAGCCAGGGACCCGTGGGCATCCAGGAGATCGTGGCCATGTCCCCTGAGCTGGACACCTACTCCATCACCAAGAAGGTCAAGGAGGTCTTGACGGACAACAATTTAGGTGCGGACCTTCTCCCCGCCCAGGTTTTCGGGAGCTGCTGGTGAGGCTGCATGGATGCATCACCCCAATTCCCGTAGCCGCAGACACCCCCCCTGGTTCTCTGCGGGTGCTCGGGGGGATCCTGGCATGCTGGGGAGGATGCTGGCTGGGAAACGGGGTGCACCTGCTCCGTGGGGGGACTGTAGCGCCTGCCCTGCTGCTCTCCCTGGCTCTAACCACCTCTGCTTCTCCTCCGCCAGGCCAGCGGCTGTTTGGGGAGAGCATCCTGGGCCTGACGCAGGGCTCGGTGTCCGATCTCCTCTCCAGGCCCAAGCCGTGGCACAAGCTGAGCCTGAAGGGGAGGGAGCCCTTCGTCCGCATGCAGCTCTGGCTCAACGACCCCCACAACGTGGAGAAGCTGCGCGATATGAAGAAGCTGGAGAAGAAAGGTGAGGGTCAGGGAGATGCAGCTTCCCCAGGTCCAGCGTGATGGCCAAGGGGGGGCTCCCCAGGCTGGGGGGCGAGCGGCGCGCAGCTGGGTCTCCTCTCCTGCAGCCTACCTGAAACGTCGGTACGGGCTGATGAGCACCGGCTCGGACAGCGAGTCCCCCAGCGCCCGCTCTGAGTGCGCCAGCCCCAGCCTGCAGCCGCAGGACCTCAGCCTCCTCCAGATCAAGAAGCCGCGAGTGGTGCTGGCCCCGGAGGAGAAGGAAGCCCTGAAGAAAGCCTACCAGCTGGAACCTTACCCCTCCCAGCAGACCATCGAGCTGCTCTCCTTCCAGCTCAACCTCAAGACCAATACCGTCATCAACTGGTTCCACAACTACAGGTATGGGTGCTCCCAGACTTTGGATGTCTCATGGTGCCGTGCCACCAAGGCGGTGTCACCAGTCCTCTTCCAGCCCTCCCAGTCCCTCTTGCCTAGACAGAGAAGGTGCAGACCAACACGTGGTCACTGGAGGTCCCCAGGTGCAGGATTGCAGCTGAAATCAGAGCAGGTGCAGGATCAGAGCAGGTGCAGGAGCAGGTGCAGATTGCAGCCTCTGTACTCGGCACTGGTGAGGCCTCCCCTCGAGTACTGTGTTCAGTTCTGGGCCCCTCTGTACAAGAGGGACGTTGAAGTGCTGGAGCGTGTCCAGAGGAGAGCTACCAAGCTGGTGAGGGGTCTGGAGACCAAGCCAT
>VWZL01001562.1:0-48981 GCA_013396915.1 Stercorarius parasiticus
ACCTTTAGTTACTTATTACAATAGTGCTGTAGTAAAGATACGCTGTCACCAAAGCCACAAAACAATACTGCATCATCTTTTATACTTCAATAAAAAAAGCTATGTAGCTCTATATGAAGAACAAAATGAAACAGCTGGTAGATACATAACACAGTACATGGTCATTACTTTCTTAATATGAGCCATCAACAACCGTAGGAAGGAAAAAATACCTTCCTAAACTTTTGGCATTCTTATACTGCAATTACACTAAAACACTACTATGAAAACCAAAGAAAAATAAAGTTCTGGGAGGATGTAAAACAAACAAAAAAACCCTTTTATCAATTGAAACTAGAATTGGAACTACAATTCTGTGCAAGCTGTGACTTCATAATGTATTAAACATATCATGTTAGCAGAAAACATTAATTAGAGCTGAACAAAAAGATCACAATGAATAATTTACTCAATGAACTTAGCATCTTCTTCAGCTTGCAGTGTGACTGTGAAAACAATGGTTTCTTCTGTTGCATTTTGGTATTTAAAAATTCTGAACAAATAAAATTATTCTCTGTAAGGCAACTGTTAAAAATTATTATACTTCACACTGAAAGAAAAAACTTTTCTTACAAATAATA
Source organism: Stercorarius parasiticus (assembly GCA_013396915.1). Lineage (NCBI taxonomy): Eukaryota > Metazoa > Chordata > Aves > Charadriiformes > Stercorariidae > Stercorarius > Stercorarius parasiticus. The sequence continues at coordinate 621 of VWZL01001562.1, forward strand.
TGGCACCTGGAATAGGTGAACCACACAACATAGCAGGTTTTGCAAACAGGTGCATTGAACAGAGGTAAGAATGCTGGAAAATTCTTCCTGAATTCATAAGGTAGTTAACATCTGCATGATAACAGTCTTGAAAATCTATGAATTCTTGAAGTCATTGGTCAGGGAAGCAAAGTACCAGGAAAACTTAGGACTGTCTGTTCTCTGCCCATAAAGCAAAATGGTGACACTGAGCTTGTGTAATACGACTAGAATTTATTTGCAATATCTAGAAAGTAAGCAGCAGGTTTGTCACATAATATAAAGTTTACAATTATAAACTTTCTTATGAGTTACTAAAGTTTGATTCTTTTGTTTTTTCACGGTGTGAGAAAATGAGTATAGGATTGTGACACTGAAGAAATAAGTTTAATTAATAAATTCAGAAGTAAAACAATGTAAATAATCTATTCTACAGTGACCATACGAATTATTTTCACATTAATAAAAATTTAAAAAAAGCATCCCAACCCTAAATGTCTTGCGAATTTCTCCTTTGAGTTATCTTTTAACTGGAGTGATTATGACCCATTTTACAATTTCAGAGTTTAGTCAGTTAGAAGAGGCCCAGCTAAAAAGTAAAATTACAAAACAGAGAATTGGTTCTGTTTTACCTCAAACCAGGACATAGGTGCCAGATGATATATACAATAACTTAAAAGGATTATAAACAAATAAGTACATACCAACAAGCAAGAATAATTAGACTAATATGCTCAATTTTTTTACCGAGCTTATTAAACCCAAAATAATACAGTGATCAAACTGCCCCGTAAATTAATATTAAATTAATGACAACAATGAAATCAATAAAAAAATATTCAAAATAAAACCCCCACAAAACCAATACTAGAAAGAATGAATGTTCTGGGAGAACTTAAGGAATAACCTATTTCTTCTCATTCTAAAGCTGGTATTTGCGTCATTACTGAAAACTTTTAAGGCCACTGTAAAGTTCCAAACTTTGATTCATCAGTAGCATTCTGAGATTGTGAGCATAAAAGAGGTACTATTGTAAAGCTGTAATCAAAAGATGAGAGATTTAATTTTTCATAGAGAATTCCTGCCCGAATGCAACCTGTTTTATACAGCAGAACAAAATGATGGATATAATGCTGTGACAGCAACTATGTAAAGGTTTCAGTCAAAATTTTACTGTATTTTATTAATTTTTTGTAACCTTATTTCTAAACATTGTAATTGCTGTTTACCATTCATATTCATAGAACATTTAATGCAGCACTTTTGCTCAAATCTTGCCTGGATAGTAAGCCTAATTTTTAGGTGGAACAGGATGCTACAGAGGCTGCTACAGAACCAAAAAACAACCACATGGGGCAGAATTTTTCTACTGGTTTTAGCTGGGATGGAGTTAATTTTCTTCATAGCAGCTGGTGCGGTGCTGTGGACCAAAACAACGTTGATAACACACCGCTGTTTTAGCTATTGCTGACTGGTGTTTGTACAGTGACAAAGCTTTCTGTTTCTCACACTGCCTCTGGGAGGGGACACATCCAGGACAGGTGACCCCAACTGACCAAAGGGATATTCCATACCATATGGTATCATGCTGAGCAATAAAAGCTGGGGAAAAGAAGGAGGAACGGAGGACGTTCACGGTTATGACATTTGTCTTCCCAAGTAACTGTTATATATGATGAAGCCATGTTTTCCAGGAAAGTGGCTGGACATTAGTCTGCTGATGTCAAGTAGTGAATTAATTCCTTATTTTGCTTTGTTTGTGAGTGCAGCTTTGCTTTACCTAATAAACTGTCTTTATCTCTACTGACAAATTTTACACTTCTGATTCTCTTCCTCATCCCACTCTGGGGGCAACTGAGCAAGCAGCTGTGTGATACTTAACTCCCTACTAGGGTTAGCCCAGAACACCTTTATACACAGCTTGTCTGTCTGTCAAAATGTGTGGTGAGCAGTTTAAGAGCTGCTCCACGGGCTCACTACCAAACTGCAAGTGAAGCTTAAGAGTGATAATGCCAACTGCTGTAAGCATAGAGAGAAATTTCTCTTTCAGGCAGCACACAGTTTGTTTAGAGGGCTGCAAGCCATGAGGTGGTGCATGGCAGTGAACACATTTTACTCAACAAAAATATTCTAGTTTTAGGTAAGTTGTCAAATTCAACAACATACCAGAAAATAACGAAGTACGGGAATAAAAGTGATAATTAAAACTTCTCTTCCTTCAGTCTCACTGGTGTTTCATTAGTTTCCCCTCAACTCCTTTACATACCAAATGCCTTTCAACACAGTCTTAGCACAATGGCGACAATTAAAACATTCACAGTAGAAACTTTTGAACACAATATATTTCAACTCACAGTGGTGTGCTAATTAATTTAATGACTTAGAGAGCTTTTTTCCATTAAACTAATATTTAAAGGTTGCCCCCACATGAGAAACACATAAACCAGAGAAACACTGGAATTCACTCCAAATGTACATTCACTCCAAATGTACAAATTGGAATTCGTACATTTCTGGACATCTGTAACCATGAATCTTGTCAATTATCTGGAATTCAGTTCTGGAGTGTGGGAGACACTGGTGAGTCTTTCATGCATGTGTAAAATTCCCATCTTCTGCAGACTAGACAATTCATCCCATTTTCACCTTTTATTTCAGGACAATTTAGGTGCTTTTGATAATGCAAGCATGAGTGTCCTAGTTTGAGGCAAAACAGAACCAATTTTCTGTTCAGTACTTTTACTTACAAGTCTGCTTTATGGGATCAATTGCTTTGTCCTTGCAATCGCATTTGTGGCTTTAGAAATATTGAATAGAATGAAAATATTTTGATTAAGGTAAACCAGTTGTCTCACAGCAGACAAGTATTGGCCATAAATAAAAGAGGAATAAAGCTTCATGACAACAATGATTTTTTTACCTCAGTTACACGATTTTCCAATGCTGAAAACAATGTGGATGGGCTTTTTGTAAAGAACTTGTGTCATCTTTCCAGCTGATATAATTGACATAAGAATCACATGTATTACAAATACTTCATGACTTATCAGTGCTTTTCATTCCTGCATCCTTTTCTTGTCATTTGCTTCACTGCTTTTAGTATTTCTCATGGTAACATAAGCCATTTTCAAACAGACAACAGAGGAGATAAAGGAAACTTTAACATCTAATGTTTTCTGACTCTCACAGGGAGCTCTTATTTTCATACTATAAGAAGAGATTCTACTCACAGTTAAGCAATTGCAGTGTTGTAGGCATAACTCACATTTTACTGCACAAAGAGGATTAACAAACAACATAAAAGAAACCTCCAGACAGATTTCTTTAGGTGTTCTATTCTACACAACTGGATTATTAATGATTTCTTTATTTAACAAAGTGTAAGAAAAATCCTGGCAACAGAAATTGCATCCTAGATATTTGTTCACTGCCTCTAAATTTGTACAACCATCTGAAGCAAAGTAGGCAGTAATTCACTTTGTAAAGCACATGAACATTCTTAGAAATAAAGCCTTCAATAACTTTGACAAGATTCAGAAAAATAACTAATTACCGTTGCAGGAAGAGAAAGGTTTTTTTATAATAAAACTTCAATTTTGAATCCAAAAACCTGGACAAAGACCATGAGATAGATACTGTTCATCCTCACTGATACGCCTGCTTAAAAAGATAAAAAGGTGGATATTCTACTCAAACCTAAAGTGGTATGGGTTACATGACATCCAAGAAAACTTCAGAAAGCTGTTTTTCACTATCAATGAAGTAACTGATAGAAAGATAGTGAAAACTTAGAAAGAATAAGCAACTTCAAAAGAGTTTGAAGATGGAACAAGGTGGGATATTTTTAAAATTCTAGCCTTTGTTGCAAAATACTAATTTGAATGTTATGGCACATAACTTTTTTCCAAGTTATTTACTATGACTTTTATTGATGTTGTAAATGCTTTTTTTAAAATGTATTTATACATGTGTGTTTACACTGATTGTTTATTTGAGATACGTGTCTTAGCTTCACTTTTTGTGCACGTGATTCCTGGGTTTTTAAAAGTTACAAGACTGATTTATTTGTATATTGGTAGATTCTAAAAATCCTGGCAAAAATGTTTCTGAAATTCCTAGGTGATATAAATATGGCATGTATCTTAAAAATATTTGATGAAATTATCTCCATTGGAATATCTTGCAGTCTCAACACCAAAAACCAAAGAGTGAAAGAAGTGTTACAAACAATACGTTCTGCTCAAAGTCTGACAATGTAAAACCTGGCATATCTCAGTTTGTTCCCGGAAAAGACTACACAGAAATCCTAATTTAAAAAAAAAAAAAAATTGCAACAATATCTCTTTCTCTCAACTTCCATGAACATAATTTTACAGTAGACTCATTGCTCTTTTATATCAAAACTGACACTTTACAGAACTTATTAACTGCTACACTGGGAAATTAATGGCATGTATTCAATACAAACAAAAATGTATTCTTCAACATAGGAACAACACCCTTGCCCACTATATGCTTTTTTCAATTGCACATTTTGGATATTCATACACATCTTTATGTATAATAAGAGAATAAAAGGAGATGGAGAGCTTTTGATAGCTGGGATCCAGCAAGTAATTAAATATTTTGTTTCCATGAACTTGATTAAAAGTTACATCTCCTCATAACACTATATGATTTCATACTCTTCTTTCATACAGAATGGGAGTGAGGACAGTGGAGAATTTATTGCCCTTTCCTTTGACATATATTAAAAACTGTGGTCCAGCAATGCAACCAGTATATTTCATATTTCAAATGAATAGGCTTGATGATTAAAAGCATTCCCTTTCATCCATTTGCAATCTTAAGTAAGTGATATACCTCTCTGGGCAGCCTGTTACAGAGGGTGGCAGAGCACTGGAACAGGCTGCCCAGAAAGGTTGTGGAGTCCCCATCTCTGGAGACATTCAAAACCCGTCTGAACGTGTTCCTGTGCAACCTGCTCTAAGACGACACTGCTCTGGCAGGGGAGTTGGACTAGATGATCTCCAGAGGTCCCTTCCAACCCTCTGATTCTATGATTCTGTATGAGACTTGAAGGATATGTCATGGTTCTGTTCAGTGAATGGCCAAATACTTTCCTTTGTATACTCCTCTGAAAAAAATCTCCTTTACACCTGACAAACCTGATGAGAATTAATAAGAGTTGCATATTAACAGTACTTTTTTCCCAAAGCAGATCAAGTTATACAATTATGAATTGACTTCAGAGACTATAGATTTATTTTTTCATATCAATTGTTTTAAATCTCTTCTAAGAAAGAATAAAAGAAGGAAAGAATAAAACTTTGGTTTGTCATTTCCACAGCTGGCATGGAAAATTCTAAAAATGCATTTGAGTCTAATTCTTAAAGAGCAGATATCATTTTGTTGCTGAAACGAGGTAAGAAATACAATAGGTGAATAGCATAAAGAACTAAAGGAAGTTCAGACAGCTCTAAATATCTCAAAAGCTTCAGCCTGGAAGATGACAGTCTTAAAACGGTTTGTTTCTGGATTTATTCTTAAGTCTTCAAGTCTGAAATGGTTTTTAAAGCATCTTCACTGTAATTTTATATTTCATATTTTGAAAAATAAAAAGAATTTATAAATTCTGTTCTTACGGAAAGGTGAAAAAAGCAGTGTATCACATTTTTAAATATCTCCACATAAGATAATTGTACAGAGTGCTGTCTAACTTTACTCCATATGAACGAACACAATGCTTTTTTTGCCCAGTCATAAAAATCTGAACTGTATCTCTCTTTCATGAATATTTACGTTATTGGATATGAATGGTAATTCTGAACATGGTGGACCCAATGCAGTAAGTTTATCCCTTGCTAATAGTTCTCTAGAAATTTGATTACTGCTGAGCCAGAGATTTACCCTGAAAAGTCAATAACTTTTACTTGAATAGAGGGCTATACAGTCAAATCTACAGTTTTACTTTTTTCAATTTGCTTTTAATGTTCTCAAATAGTTTTTTCTTTACTTACTGAAACCTCATCTTGTTTCAAACAGATATCTTTTGTTATTTTTAGCTTTAAATATTGAACTTAAATAAATTGTGTTAGAAATTTGCAGTTTAAAGAACTGGTGTCATATCTGAAAAAAATAAAGTCTTCTCTTATTAATGAAAGAGAAAATTTGAAGTACACAATTGTGTTTAGTCAGTGATTTTATTGTGAATATGAATATTTGTATTCAAGATGAAAATTTGATTTTAAATATTTCAATTCTTAGTATTTTCAGTAGTCAGATCTCCTGAGAAAATAAAGATACTATGAAAATATATAAAGTTTGCTCAAATAAACCAACCCCCTTCTGTAAAATTAATTGTCTTTGAGGAGAAAGAAAATAACCACTATTTCTGTTCCCAAATGTTATACCTTATCTAACATTTTATCTCCTATTATTCTCCAGGTAAAATACATGATATCCTACTACTTCTTCTTAAAGAACAATGATGATATTCCAGCTCCTAATCCTCTTTTCCACTGCTGGAAATCTTCTCCAGTCTCCTAATGAGCTCTAGTCTGCTCAGCTTGCCACTTTGGCAGGAGTGGAAGCAGCAGCGGTGGTAGCATCAACTGGAGGAGTAGTTCAGGCTTGTTTATATCCCAATTAGCAATAACACCACATACCAGTTCTGCTGTATGTGCTATAGTATTTTCCCTCATTCATGTAAAATAGAAAGCTTGTATCATATTAGGTTACATTCCATTTCATTTTCTATTGGAAAACTTTCTGTTTCATAGATAACACTCTGTTCAGATGATGGTTTTATTCGGAGTGAACATATTAGTTGGACTGAACAGCACAATATAATGGTATTTTTTCAAGAAACCTCAGACATGTGCTTTAAGATGTAAATTATATTGGAGTATATCACAATATACTGTATATAGATATGTATTTTATACAGAATCCCTGTATAAAACTGAATGTACATTGAATGAAACAAGGCTGAGGTAGTCCGTGGTTTCCTGCCTGCTGAAGAAGTACCTTGGGGGGCAAGAGTAGAATGACTTTATAACTTACATGACGTCTACTCTCGCCTTACATTATTGTCACATTGCATCAATGTCTACAAAACTGAAAAGAGGAAAATGCTTTCAAGCTTGTAACTATCATAAAAAATAATCCATGGATTTGTAAGAACAGATAACTAAATATTGTCATACCAGAAATTAGCAGTATGAGACTTTTGTTCTCATTCTCTTAGTTCCTTTGTTACTATCCCTTGGGTTTTTTTCTTACTCTTACAGAGTCCAATTAATTCATATCTGCTAAAACAATGTGAAAATATACATTAAATGTCTTAACACATACATAGATTTGGCACTTCAGGGCATGCTCTAGTGTCTAAGATTGTAGGGGTTTTTTTTTGTGTGTGTATGGCTGGACTCGATCTCAAAGGTCTTTTCCAACCATGAAGATTCTATGATTCTATGATTATTATTACACTACGTATTAGGTACCAAATATACAGTATAAGTGCAGAATCATCCACCAAATGAAGATAAGATTTTCTTTTTTCTGAACATTATTACAGCAGATACTTTTCTGTAGAAATAGCATATGTTGTTATGCATTAAGGGATGTACAAGTGACCGTCATCAGCTCTGGGGCCTGAGGATTCCTCTGCCCGGACACTGGAGCCATCCCGAGGCATCCAAAAACCTGGAGGCTTCTGTCCCAGGCAGACAAATGTGGCTGCTGCTTTCCTGTTTGCAGGTTTGATCAGCAGCAGGGCTGAGTATGTATCCCAGAGACACACGTTCAAACACACCACATTGCGTGTAGATGTCATGCTGTAGGTGTAGCATCAGTTCGGGCCCCCGTGGTGCCGGGCCGGGGCTGCCCCGTGCCGGACACAGCCGGTTCCAGCCGGCTCCAACGGCCCCAGCGCAGGGCACAGCTGAGCCCCTCAGCCACGGGCGGGCGCCGCGGGGAAAGCCTGTGTCAGAAAGGGCCAAACGCTGCCCGGCAGCCAGGGCTGAGGGAAACCGGGTGAGAAACAGCCCTGCGAGCCCCGAGGGGACAGCGGGAGGAGGGGCTCCAGGCGCCCCCGCAGAGCTGCCCCTGCGGCCCCGGCAGAGACCCGGCTGGGGCAGGGGTTTCCCTGTAGCCCCTGGGAAGGGCCCGGGCTGGAGCAGGGAAAGGTGTGAGGAGGCAGGAGCGGCAGAGAGGAGCTGCCGTGGGCTGACCACAGACCCACATTCTCCATTCCTCTGTGCTGCTTTTTGGGGTGAATTTCCATGAAATTCTGTCTGAGAAGCGTACTTAGAAATCACCAGAAAAAAGACCTGTTCTGAAATAAAGTTTGAGTGACTACAGGTTTTAGTAAAGTATCTTTGGATTTTTAGATGGCAGATTCTGCAAACATATGAAAAATAACTAACCTCTGGTAAAAAAGACAGTTTACCATTCTAAAGCAAATAACTTTGGAATTTGATTTTAACAATTTTTTCAAATTATTAAACCAGAACATTTACTGTAACAGATTGATTTACAGCAGTACTTTCTGGCAACTCAGCAAAAACAGCTAATCCAGAGTATTTCAAATAATTTTCTATCATCTTCTCTATAAATTTTACAAAGACTGAGTTCAGACTGAGTGAAATTCCCAAATAAATTGCCGAACACTGCAAACTACAGATCAAATTTAGATTTCATTTTCACCAGGGTAATGACAGAATAGCATTACCGATTTAAAAATAAATAAATTCAAATATTCTAAAACAGTCTTTGTTTTATATTCTGTGCACCTTGGGAATCTCATTATTTGCCATACATTTCTTTGTATCTTTGGTTAGATACCTGGTTGGCAAAGAAGACAGAATTCATGGGCCGTTTTGTATTCTGTCACAAAGTTTTTTAAAAGGAGTCTCAAGAAGGTAAACCTGAAGCACATTTTTTATAAAGAAAGAACTTCAATTACAGAAGACTATTAATAAGAAACTTCTGTCACCACAGATGAAAAGTAACACAGGAATATTTCATAGGGAAATATTATTTTTTGCTTTGTGTCTCATTCATGGAAGAATAAATGAGAACAAGAGTCCTGAGCAGAGGACCTTACAAGTCCTCTTGCAAGTGGAAGCAAGAGGCTGATAGTTGTGAGTGAAACCACAAATCCAGTCAAGGAACGTGAAGGGGAGTCATCAGTGAAAATGTAAGGTGTAAAAAATTCTTTACAGCTTGCTTTAGGTTTCAGCCAGATGAAAAAAAAAATCCTAGAGCTTTCTTATGTAAAAATCCAAATCAAGTTATGGAAATGGTAAAATGGAATTATAAAATATGTTCTCTTTCCTTGGTGCATCCATGAAGAGAGTAAAAAATACACACCTAGGTACAAACCTAATATACACAGAAATGCACACTGACAGATGCCTATTAAATGCAGAAGAACACTGACTTTTTTTTCCCAGGACAACTGACAAAAAATTATTTTTGTTTCTTAAATAGGCAACTGAGCAGAAGAAAGAAAAATAACAACTGCAATGCAGTTTTATCGAAGAATGACAGATTACCAAATTGGAATATAGCATTTACATGTGTAAAATGAATTACAACATTATCTGTTTTTCCAAGCGGTCACAAGGCAATATGTAGATTGGCAGTGACTAGAAATACATATTAAATGTGATTACTTTTATTTAACAATGTTCAACAGCTCTTCTGATCAATAACACTGCTTTGAAAGTACTGCCGAAAATTCCGTGCAATTCAGAATGAGATTTTGTTGCATTAATGCAATTTAGTAGCAACATTAAATTTCCTAGTAAACCTCATTGCAGGCATCCAACCTACACTTTTGCTTCAAGGAAGAAATCATACCTTTCCATATTTTAGGTTACAGATATTTTTTTTCAGTTTAAGATAGTGGCATGTATCAACAAGAATAGCACGAATGGCTTGAATTATTTGACCTCTTGTTAACCTCAACATCATGGCTTCAAGGTCAACTTCATGTGCCACATACTTATATAAGTTTCTATTAAAAATTTAAATAGACTAGAAAAATTCACCCCTTACCCGCTAGGCTGCAGTTTGAGTTAGAGTCAGATATTCTGGTTTCTCTGAAGTTGCGAATGTCTTTTATTAGTAGGATGGAAAACACCTCTCAAAAATTTGGCTGTTGTAAAGGAGAAGCCTCACAGGGGACATCTCATCACTGAGCCAGGAATCAGGCTGGCAAGTGTCGGAGTATAAATGAAGTATTTTTCTTCATTTTTAGATTTTTACATTGTTGTTTAAATGGCCTACAATAATTTTAAAGGCATACATTAGCATTTATATAGCAACTTCTGAGAGGATCTCAAAAAATCTGGTGGAAGTTTCCAGTAGCACCTCTGGAAGTAATTACTACTTCCTGACTTCATGTAAGCTTGCAAAGAAGGATAACTAACATAAGGAGACTAGGTATTCTGTTAATTCTCTTTTTTTCTTATTCCATTCAAGAAATGCTATCAGAATTCAGATTCACAAACCATGTCTGAAATCACCATTTTTTCCTTTTCCTCTGACTGTAAGTAAATAGCCTCCAGAGCTCTGTAAAGCTACATGTGCTGCAATGCAGTACATACTCTGAAAAGCAACATCGCCGTTGTCATTTGTGACTGATTACCCAATTCTGCCTGTGTTTGAAAGAAGTTATTTCCTGAAATTTGCTTTGCAATTCAGTTCATGTGTCTGCTCATTAGTCTCCTTCAAGCTGTGTCATTTTGCATACTTTATCACACAGACAACAGAAATGAAATGGTGGGAAAAATGCTCACTGAAATACACTTGGTCAACCCTGCAGTACTCCCATCCAGTGCAATACTGTCTGTCCTGCAACAACAAGTTTTTCCTAGGCAACAGCTGCTCTGAAGCAGTGAGTACTGTATGCTGAGTCACATTCTATGAGCATCACATAGCTCTTTTTAACCTCAGAATGAATCGGTTTTTTGTCATTCCTTCAACAGACAACATCAGTCTACCAGCACTACCCCTCAATGTACACCGCTGCCTCGAGCACCTGCAGTGAGTTTAGCAAGGTAATTTTTCAAGCATAGCTATCAAAGGTAACCGATACTCTGTCTGTAAGTAACTGTGCATGTGTTTTACCTCTGCACTGAGTCTCCAGCTCTTGTGCATTAATCGTTTCAAGTCTAGTGATTGTTTTATACCTGTTTACTCTTTAGGGCTTATCTTTGCAAGAAAAACCCAGAGGCATTATTTGAACTGAAAGGTTAGTTTTCCCACCATGAAACCCAATGACGAGGTCTTTGCGATTACATACACCATACCAAACTACCACTCTTTGTACCTCTAATATAACAAGCTGAAGCTAAACAGCTGCCAGGCGCTAACAGACGATGAAGTTAGAGGACCAAGGTGGGATTACTTGCACTAATAGAAGCACTACAAAATTTAGTTCAGGATTTTTGCTAAGAAAACAGCAGGTACACTATTCAGGAATACAATTCAGAGAAATAATTCCATGCTAACATAGAGACCTCTTCACAAGATAGGATGAGTTGCTCTCTCTAGAAATATTGTTTTCACTCCATTACAGGAGAGGTAGTGGTGGCAACTAAGGGTAGGTTGTAGACACTTAATTTAAGGAAAATTGATCTACTTATGAAACCAAGGTCTAAAACTAGTCTTACAGGGCTAAAACTAGTCTCAAAGGTGGAGTTCTTCTCTTGGGGATTGGACAACAAGCTTCTTGAGTAATGATCAAAATCTTCAGTTACCTCTATTTTGAAGGTTGGATTTAAACCACTCACTGTTGCTCAAAATGTTTTCTTCCACCTACTCCTCTTTGAATAATTAATATATTTAAAACAAAGAAAACTAAATAGAAAGGTTTGACTTCTTACACAAATGCAGCTATAAGCTTAGCAACTACAGTTAACAATTTAGCGCTATCTCACACTACCTGTTTACTCAAAAATACATTCTATTTTGCAACAGTGACTTCTAGATTGTTTCTGTTTTGTTAGGTATTTTGTTTGTTTGTTCTGAGGATTAATTGTAAATGCCACCCCTAATACAGAAGACAAATATTGTATCTATTTGCAGTATTATCTACTTAACTATGTTATCAACTTCACCTATTTTAATAAAGTTCTCTGTAGCTCCTGGGAGACAAATTCCCATACTAATATTTTATACAAATAAATGAGGTACCAAAAAAATGTGGATGGTTAGTGTTAACTGTTAGGGCACAAGCTACTCAGCAGCAGAATTTCTGCAAAGTTTGAAGCAACATCCAATACCTGTGATCAAATCTTGACATTGAACAAAAATCTCAGGATGCTTACTCATTCTCTTTCCACTGATGGGTTTACTGTGTGGTCCACACCAACAAACAGCTGAAACCAAACTTCACAGTTATTCTAAGCAGACTTATTCCTAATTAAGTGTGAACTGAACATGAACTCATCATTGGCCTGCAGCCTACAATTGTGAAAGGAATTGTGAAAGAAAAAATGTCTTTATATCTATTCTAAATCTACCCTCTTTTAGTTTAAAACCATTACCCCTTGTCCTATCACAACAGGCCTTGCTAAAAAGTTTCCCCATCTTTCTTATAAGTCCCCCTTAAGTACTGAAAGGCTGCAAAAAGTCTCCCTGGAGCCTTCTCTTCTCCAGGCTGAACAACCCCAACTCTCTCAGCCTTTCTTCATAGGAGTGGTGTTCCATCCGTCTGATCATTTCTGTGGCCCTCCTCTGGACCTGCTGCAACAGGTCCATGTCTTTCCTGTGCCGAGGGCTCCAGAGCTGGACACAGTACTACAGGTGGGGTCTCACTGGAGCAAAGTAGAGGCGTGGAATCATGTCCTTTGACCTATTGGCCACACTTCTTTTGATGCAGCCCAGGATACAATTGGCTTTCTGGGCCGTGAGTGAACATTGCCAGCTCATGTCCAGATTTTCATCCACAAGTAACCCCAAGTCCTTCTCAGCAGGGCTGCTCTTAATCCCTTCATCCCCCAGCCTGTATTGATACTAGGGGTTGCTCCGACCCAGGTGCAGGACCCTGCACTTGGCCTTGTTGAACTTCATGAGGTCCACATGTCCAGGTTCCTCTGGATGGCGTCCCATCCCTCAGGCATGTTAACTGCACCACTCAGATTGATATCATCTGCAAAACTTGCAGAGGGTGCACTCGATCCCACTGTCTGTGTCTTTGATGAAGATATGCCATACTCGGCATGTGTCTGCCAAAGCTCTCAGGTCCCTTTCCACAGAGCTGCTCCCAGACAGGCAGACACCAACCTGTGTCCCTGCACTGGTGCCCCACAGGGGCGGTACTTTGCATTTGTCACCTGCAAGCTTGTGTGACATAAGTGTGCCCTCTCTAACATCCTCCAAGTCATTGATAAAGTCATTAAATGGAACAGATCATTGTTGCCCTCCACTTGTCACAAGCATAAGTTGAGTACCACCCTATTTACCACTACCCTCTGGGGTAAATCATCCATGCAGTCTTTTACCCCTTTTACTGCCTTGCTATCCAGACCATACAGTGGAAATTTAGATTAAAAAATAAAATAAAATTGTGGGACCTGGTGTTGAAAGCCCAGCTAAACTAAAGGTGAATGATACTTACTGCTCTTCCCTCACCCACATACCTGCATACTCTGCCCCTGAAGCCAGGTACACTTCACAGTTTCTGTAGACTGATGAAACACTCATCACAATCTTCCACTCTCGTGTCAAATATGGTCAGTTTAAAATGCAGACAGTGTTTGCAAAATCTGTGGTAGAGAACAGGCAAATTTCCAGCTTACCATGCAGCACTGAAGTAGATGAGGTCTTAAAATAAAGAACAAAGAGTTTCACCTGTAGCTTCATAGCCCAGTAAGTCTGTGGGGGTTTTGTTGGTTGGTTTGTTTTATTGGTTTGTTTAGTTGTTTTTTGGTTTGGGGTTTTTTTTTTGCCATTATTTGTAACAAGACACAAGCTTTGTGTTAGGCTAGCACAAGGCTTCAGGACGTGTCAGCCTGTGTCCAGCCTTGGCTGTGCCTGTCGAGAGATTTGTTTTAGGCTATAAGAACAGTTATTTGATGACCAATTCATTATTATTTTGTTTTAGCTTTTGTTTAGATTTGTACAGTTGGGTGATGTCAGGCCTATTTGATGTCAGGAGCTATTCTGTGAAGAACCAGCTGTCTATGATGCTGATAAAATGCAGCATGGAAGAAAAACAGCATGAGATGACAGTAGAGGCCCTGAATTTACAAGCACAGAGTGATACTGGTGACTGCAGTGCTATAAACAATTCACTAGTAGCTAATCAATGGTCAAAGGAAGGCACCCTTGAGAGCTTTTTAACACTGGTTTCACATGTAAAACATATCACAGATGGTAAATTTGGATATAATGTGGACTCACACACCAATGAAGAAAGACCAAGATATGCTATGTTAGCAAACATAAAAATGCCCTCATGCCGTAAACATGTCCTACAGTGAGAAGCATCATCATACTCCTCTCAGCAAAGGACTTAAGAAGCCTGAAGGCTTTCACTGAAGTGGGATGAGCATGACACCAGAGAAAAGGAAATTCACTAGAAACTTCATGTACATCTCTTTTTAACTTTATATAATTTGAAGTTCCAATGCTAATATCACTGTAACCAAACTAATAATAATCCTTTGGTTACACAGGTAAGGCTTTAACTCTACTAACAATAAGTTATTTGGTTTGCATTGATATGGACGTTTTTGGTTCCCAAGATTTTGAGTATAAAAATCTGAGGAGAACTCAATCAATCTATTTTATGACTTGGATGCAATGAATTGGTAACAGTTATTATTCTTCCCCAAAAAACTATCCTTTCCAGCAGGATATGCTTTTTCTCTTTTTAACTGACAAAACTCTACACACAACTATGTCTGGAATAGCATAGGGTTCCATTCAAATGCAAGACAAAAAGGGAGAACAAAAACTCCTGGTTTTTGTCTCAGTTACTGGGAAGCAGAATGCTATATTTTGTCTATAGTAGTAAATAGGATGTTGACCAGCTTGAGAAAAAAAATAAAGAATGAAATGCATTCTTTCTTTAGCTCTTAGGTTATTATACTTTTCTATTTTTCTCCTCATTTTAACCTAGAGTACATCTGCTGCTTAAGAATTAGATTCAAAATAAATCTCTGGCATATCTAAAAAACCAAGCTGAAATGATAAGCCAAAATATCCAAAGCTTTGTGGAAAATATACTGAGCTCTGAGAAAGAGGACTGTTGACTTCCTTGTGCAACTCATTAAATAATAGGACCTATTCTAATTTAGAGTCTGTAGGCAAGATGATAAGAAACAGCATCTTTTGTAGTTTTCATTCATGCTGGATATCAGAGGAATGTGCAGGCTAATGTTAATGGAGGATAACAGTCCTGCACAACCAATTAGGGCTATAGATTCTAATCACCAAAGTAACTGGATATGAAGCTATTTGTATTAATGCTGAAGCATTTTTCATTAGACAGGCATAACCGCATTAAACCAGAATATTTTTTGCTTGTGTTCAAATGTTTTCTGCAGCACTGGCTACAGTTTCACCAGTCAAAAGAGAACAGCCATTGAGCTGTTGCCAAATTCATAATCCATTGATACAAAAAAATAAATCTATAATGTATGCAGTCAATATGTAACTGCATAATTTGTTTTTAATTGGTTTAGAAGTATGATTAAAATTTTCTTTCATGAAGGATACTTAAAGATATATTTCAAAATACACTTGCTTTTCTTATCCTTTAATTTGTTCTACATGTCCCTACAGTGTGTGTGCATGTGCCCACTTCAGTTAGTGATAAATCAAAATGGTGTCTTTAAGAACAGATAAAAGTTACCTAGACACCAACCATTCATCAGAACAACTTGAAACAGCTTAAGCAAATTATTCCCTTTACTAAGTCATATATGTTGATAACCAGACATATACAGGTATCAAATCAAGAACCCTAAGTTAAAAAAAAACAAAACAAAACAAATTTTAATGATACTGTGCACTGCAATTCCTTTGAGGATAAATATTATGAATGAATGTCACATTGTATTTTCATTTTAAGTTACGCACATGAACTGTATAGAGTGAGCAGCTTTACTTTTTACACGTGTGAATCTAGTCACCAAGAGCTTCTCTGTAAGTTTCAGTAGGACAATATATTCTTCCATATTCTTTACAAAAATAAGAGATCTGTTTGCTTATCACATAAACTGTTGTGTTTTGCACCATGATCTCCTTCTTTCGGATTTTTATACTGCTCTCTATAAGAACTTCTAGATGAAGACTCCTTCTTGTCTCTTCCTTTTTATTCTACCCTTTCATGAAATCAGTGAGGTGAACTTGACAAGACATATGCACACAACACATGCATACAAGCTGTGCATCAGAGAATATCCCCCCTGAGGAAATTTGCCATGGGCTGCAAATTGTAATGAAGGTAAACCATACTCAAAAGGAGAGAGAGAAAACTTACAGCATTCTCTGAAAGTTTTTTAGCCTGTTGAAACTTTAAAAATAGATTGATAAAAGCATAATTTCTCTGAAGTCTGTGATTGAAAACTGAGATGGTATCTAAGGGAAAAAAAGGAAAACAAAAAAACAAAATTAAGGCAATAGGAGAGGGAAAGGATGGAATGAAAGAGAATGAGAGGAGCACTAACGAGAGTGTATGAGGTTGGAAGAAGCTGTGAAATTACAAGAACAACACAGAGATTGGAACACAGGATCAGATGTTTGCAGGGGCAGAGGAAAGATTAAATAAACAACAGAAATGTGACATCGATAAGAACATGTAATTTAGGGGAGAACGTCATGAGAATATCTGAAGAGAAAATTTTAAGGAATAATAAAGAAATAAAGATTAGTATTGAGAAGGGTTTGAGAAAGGGTGAGGAGAGTTAAATGTCATCTTCTTGTTAGTGAAATAAATAAATACATAAATAAAAATGGTAGAAATGGCCAGAAATGAGAATGGTATAGAGACAGAAAATGCTTATTTAAGAAAATGTGTGGCAAATAAAAAGAAATAGAAAAGAAAATGGTATATAAAGCTTCTTAATCTTACTTCATTTTTCCCACTTCCTCAAAACAATTTTGATGCAATTGTTACAGGTAACAAATTATAGCTGTAGTAGGGATTTACGCCAGGCAATGTCCTTGTTGCAGTTGAATGTGTATTTATAAAAGTCACCCATAGAAGTAAGTAATGTTCTATTTCATTTCCTTATTTACAGCACAGGAAAGACTGGACTTCTTGCATTTATACATATAAAAAAATCATGGAAAAAAGATCCTTTTACAGCAAGGGAAAGACTGAACTTCTTCCATTTATACATATAAAAAAATCATGGAAAAAAGATCCTTGCTGGTTCTGATCAGTCATAATTTAAAAATGAATCATTAATTCTGTCAGCCTTAGCAGTCTAGATTATGTTGCAGAGCTGCAGATAACATTGGGTTTTGGGTTAGAGTGGACTCCTTATATTGCTAGGCTGCCATGAGGAACATTAAATGGGTTATTAGGCCAGTAAATCCCTCTCTAGCACAGATGCAAACCTGAAAGACTTTGGTCCCTGTTTCCTGACAACTGAATGAGACAGTCCCTTTTTTACCCATTCCAGCCATGTCCTTTCTCAGTTACTGATGCTTACCTGCCAATTTCACAGACCCTTTTTCTTCATTCATACCAGCTTCCTCAGGTTTTGTTTTTTCTGTAGAGCTACCTGAGCATAGTGTGAGGATTCCTATTCACCATCTACTGCTTAGCAAATGATAGCAGTAGCCCTAAGTTCTAGCAAACTTGTAACACCTGGGAGAAGTTATATTTACTCCATGCTCGCAATCCTCCCCAGGGAAATTGGTCAGTGAGGGTGATAGGTGATGATAAGTCAATGGAAGAGGACTGAATCATAGAGTTGAAATCCCAGACTATACCACAGAAAGGGAAATAGGACTCAGGCACATCCACAGAAGCAAAGACCTCCAGTTTCCACCTTCTCTGGGAGGGAGAGGACAAAGCAGGACTTGGTACCAAAAAATATTAGTTAAGCAGAAGCATTTGATATCTTACCCGTACACAAACGGCTCCAAAAAAATAGGGTCAAGAATTCACACATAGGAGAAGAGAATGAGGCTCCAAGTGGCACTGTTTCTCCTTTTTCATACCATCAACTGTGCTATCACTCATACACCAAGTTATTTCCAGCTTCCTTACAGTCCGGATTTTGTTCTCTCTCCAGTTAAGCCTCTGACCCTTCTCCCTTCCCCTATTACACATCGCCATTTATCTCCTCCCACAAGTCCCCTGTACTGTTATCATTTTAATACTTATCATTGAAATCATGCCTACAGTGTGAGTTCATTTTTTTTCTAAATACTTTCAATTTTGTTCACAAGAAGTAGTAGCAGATTCTCAATGGGTTAAGCGTACTGAAGCTAAGATCATTTCGGGTAAATTTACTTTCTGCTAGGTTATACATTTATGCTGTGAGAACTGAAGCTATTTCATAACCAAAAAGTTAATTGCCACTGAAGCTATCTTACATCATCTACATACATTTATATTCACAGAAGATATCTTTTTTACACATCTTCTTCTGATCTTTATTAAATACGATTTTAATCTTTAAAATCCTTGACCAATGTACCAGTAATAATTGGCCTAACACAGAACCACTATGAAGGCGGAAGAGAAAAAAGTCTCATTGACACGCAACATTTTTCAGCAAGCCATTGAATAAGAGCTTTGAGCCATGCTGAGTATGAAATCTGTAGTTAAGGTTGATTAGTCTTCAGATTGTAAGACGCCCTTATAATGTCAATAAATCAGAACAAAATTTCACACAAGAGAGTGACTAACAGTATTTTGCTGTCACATTAAAGTGCAAAGACGTCTAAAAGCATAGCCACAAGGCTGAGATTCTAATTAGTTATGAAGGTGTTAAAATTAATGTAAATCATGTTTGCCCTTTCAAGTTAAACAATTAAAACTGGCAATAGCATTAGCATTCTCATTAAATTCTGGATAAACAAAAATCACCCAAACTCCTGTAGAAACCTGACCAGAAAACAAACTACAGTTATCAATACCAGTAAGGGAACTAGGAAAGAAGGAAATCGGAATGATTGTGAAGAAAATTCTTCTAGATGGTATATTTTTTAGAGATGGCCTTGAGGAATTCAGAAAAATCAACTGAGGAAGAAAAAATATAGTAGATGAAACTTCTCATACTATAAACTTTCTTAAATATGACTGAACCTTGGAAAAAATCAAAAATAAATCGTCATTGAAAATAATGGGTTTCTTGTCCTACCCACTTCTTATATCCTGAAAACTTATGCAATATCTTTTATGTAAAACATGGAACATTATTTAGCTGAATTTATTATTAGTAGGGCTGAATTTTTAATCATACACAAAAATATCTTCCTTTAAAAGGTTAAAAATAAGCTGGGAAGTTAGTGTCATGTCATCAGGACTTATGCAACTCGAAATGAAGTTATTGCACCTGTATTGATAAACCCAACATGTTGATAAGTGACAACTGTCTCAATGACAGTGGAATGATAATTTATTTATGCAAGTTCAAGGCCAGAGCTGGCCTTGGACTGGTCATTTAGGGTGTAGGTAGAAGCTCAGATTTACCTACCTACCTGTACATTCACCCAAAGAAAATTCTCCAAAATGGTTCAATGATTCACTTCTGTTACATTTTTATGGAGTTTTAAGTCTGTGTGATAACGTACATTCTCAATATCAACATGGACTAAACCTATGTATAAATACAGGGTGGAAGGCTGCTCAGAAAATGCCTTTGCACTAACATGTCACCTAGCAGTGAGATATGCTAAGATCCTGAGTGATTTTAAGTTCCTCAGTTGAAAGCAAATCAACTACCAAAGCAGGTTAACCCAAGAAAGGCATCTACTATCTTCTTTTGTGCATTTAAAAACCAACCAACCAACCAAAGAAATTGAAGATTTTCCTAAGGCACTCAAGTTTCTGTTCTGAGCCAGTGATATATTATCTCTTTGCTTTGTCAAGTATAGTTTTACTACAGAAAAAGGGAGGAAGCTCAGCTTTTGAACAATTCACAAAAGGATTTCCTTCCAGACCTCAAATGTTTCACTTATCTATATCAAATGATAGTATGTTCACAAAAATACCTGTTTTAATCACTCCAAAGCCTCCTGTGGACTTTCCACGGAAGTTCACAGCAGGTATAGAATAAAGTGAGAAGAAACATTCCCCAAACAATTTCAGAAGTAAAGTATTAATAGCTCTTTTTGTATTATGGTATTGAAATGCATAATAAAAAATGCAATGATTTTATTACCATTCCCTTGCAATGGTCTGTATTACTTGCAAGTAAAACATACTGAGTTACATGACTTGTGCAGACTTAGACAGAAATCATAGTGATATCCATTACTGTAGCACAGCTCTAGTTTATTTTTTTTTAAGTTTAGTTTATTATTATAGTTTATTTGCTATAGTATATTTCATTTCATCTTATGATTCTAATCCACTCCTTGAATTTAATCCACTTTCCTTAAATTGGTATTTCTTTCTAAAAAGAGGATGGAGTTTAGGCTTGTGTGGATGTAGCACGTACGTATGTGCTATTTATGAAAATATAGAATCAGAGAAAAAAATCAAATGTCAAAAATATTTTTTTTCCCTGCACTTTAGAATTTCATACTGAAAATTACAGAAAACTAACTTTGAACCAGAGAAGACAAACAAAGGTTAATAGGTTAAATGTTTACTTTTGCGAGGGGTACATAATAAATCTATAGAAAAGCAAGCTCACTTTAAAACCTACATTATGATCCAATATTCTGCTTGATGAGATTAAAAATCACACAAACTGATGTTTGTAAAATAAATATGAAAATTTCGTACCCCAAAGTAATTTAATGGAATACATGCCTGCCTATCTATCCACTTCCCATACTTATTCACGTTTGACGATCATAATCATACTGGAAAACACATAGAAAACTCAAAAATAACACCTTTACATTTTTATTTTTTGTTACGAAAAGAGGCTACTGTATAGAAAAACGCCCACCAAAGAAAAAGTAAGATGGACTCAGCCAGGATACAGTCTTTTCAGCATCAACACAAACATACTCATAAACCCATCGATGTGCAAGTTGCTCCAAACTAATTGCAAAGCGTGTGTTGTCCTAGGTTAATGGGAGTGTTTAAGAAAATGCAGGGTAGCTAGGACTATTGAAGGGAACTGAAATCTGAAGGAAGCCGTGCTTCAATAATTCTGACGTCCAAGAAATGATTTGTTCTGTGCAAGTCATCTAAGTGAACCAAATTGTCTGACTTTTTCTTCTCTGGTATTTTAATGAAACCTGTAACAGCATACATCCATGCAACATACACAAATAAATACATGAGCCTTTTTGGCTTTCTGGGTTTCAAAATGTTGCTGAGATGTAAGGGCACAGGTGTTTTACTAAGTAGCAACAATCATAAATTAAAACTTTAACTCAAAATTATCAGCACTAAACTTTTTGTCTAAGTTTAGAGAAAAACGGAAGGATTAAGGTAGTGTTGGGAGAAGAGGAAAAGAAAACCATAACAACAAACTGATTAATTATATATATTTTATACAGAGAAAATATATATATTATATATACTGTACACTCTGCATATATGTATATTTTATACTCTGTATGTATAATATACACGTATTTTTTTAATATATATCTATATATACCATACAGAGTGGCAGGACCTAAAGAACAAATCCAAATGCACCTCTTTTTCTAGTAGCAGATAATTTTGTTCTATGGAAAAAGGCATACCAAAGATGCATGATATATTTTAAAGTCAAGAAAGGGTGTTTATTGTATGATTTCTTTTTTGTATCTCACCCAATCGAAAAAGGTAATCAACAGCCCAGAATGATTACCTACTCATAGTCCCTGTCTAGTAGCTCCATTTTTTTTTGTTGGGCTTTAATTCCTATCATAGCACAGCACCAAAGCTAGTATAGCAACACATCCCTTAGATTAGAGCAGATGTTTGTATTAGAGGCCTATACTGGAAATTTGTATGTGTTTATATGTATTTTCTTACACTGAAAATCAGAGATACTTGACCATTATTGATGTCAGTTTCATATCCCCTCTTTCATTCACTTTAACATCGTTCATGGAATACATATTCTTACAGGAAGTATAAAAGGAACTACAGATCCTTAAAATCTCTAATGGCATGATGGAACTGTATTTCTTTATCGAAAAAGTGTATTGGATCAGAAGATCAGAAATACACAGTTAGAGTTTCATGTGAAATAAGCACCTTGTGGATAACATCAGAAGAAACAAAACTTGAGCTACCAGACACAACTTCACTGTTCTATACACTTTATACTCAGGACCTATACTCATTTCAGGTCATCTATAACTGCATGTGTTAATTTGCTACACATTTGTATTTTCTGTATCATCATACTTTTAGTAAAAGTAAATGATCTTTAAAATTATGACTTGCATAATTATATAAAGTTAATCCGGACAAAGGTATTCAAAATCCTAATCTTTCTGCATAGTCATAAAAGCCAATTTCTCAATAAAATATGGTCTTGAGATATAAAAATTTTGAATGATATGAAGAAATACAGGCATTAGTGTCAAGAATGTTTCAGTTATTTTGAGAAATTATATTAAAAGAGAGAGAGAGACAAAGAATGACATACGAACAAAAAAAAAATTATAGTAATATATCTTGAAAAACTTCAGCCAGAACAAAATCATTCCAAACTTTGACACTTTGTAAATGAAAAATAAATTGCAATTGTTTCAATGGCGGTAGGATTACATAAATAAAGATGACAATATATTATCTGAAGTATCTAAATGGAGGTGGAAAAAATCAGTAAGAAAGATGCAGAAGATCTCTGCTTGCGAAGCATAAGGGATGTGAATGTTCTGTTTTAATTTACAATTATGTGTGTCTCTGTTGGATTCCTCTAAAGACTTCAAAAGAGACCCTAGAGGCAATCTCATGACTAACATGCAAGGCCCTGCTGGAGGAAAATCCTTTTATTTTACACCAATCTTTTCACCTGGTATAAAAGATCGAAACAGTTGAGAATGCGTCCCAAGTGCCAAAAATGGAAAAAAAAAAAAAAAAAGAAAAAAAAAACTTAAGAAAACTCGGAGAACTTCTCCCAATGACAACAAAAATTCCTTTTAAAAACATAATACCCCAAATTTTTGGGTTATACTTTAAAACAAGCATAAGCAAGTCACAGCAAATGCCACAAAAAGTCATGCCTGGAGTGCATTACTCCCTCCTCACATCCTGATGAGGCAGCACCAGCTATGTTTGATAGGACTTCTAGATGCTTTTCTAGCTTGTTCTTAAGATGACTAGTGGTGGACATGCCAGTGCACCTTCCCCAGGCATTTCCAGTGTTTCAATAATATTTCTTTTTCTGATGCCTTACTTGACTTGACTTTGCTGCAGCAGAAGTCCATTATTTCCTGTTTATAGCTATTGCAGATGAGGAGAACAGACTATTTCCTGCCCTTCTGCAGTAGCCTTTTACATGCTTGAAGATTGTTGCATCCCCTCTGTAGTCTTTTTAGTTTTGTAACACATTTAATACTTTCTCTTGTTCTCTCAGGCCCTGATTCTTTTTACTGAGCTAATTGGACATTTCCCAAGGAAAGTCCAAATGCCTACTTTCTCACAGGTCAGTGCCCATGACTTGCTAAAATGTTTCCAGGAAAGCCCTACTAACCCTGAGCAGACCAAAAGACAATGTACTCAGCAGCAACCATCGCTGTTTGATGTGTGTAGCCCACATGCACAGTCAGGTCAGGATCATAGGGGAGACCTGCAAGGGGGAAACTTTGTAGGCCTTTCTGAAGAGAAAAAGTGTGGAAGGTCTGTACATACAGGCTCTTTTTCATAGAAGCTTTATTTCAAATTTCTTGTAGAGTATCTTTCTGTTTATTTTTATCCTAGTACAGTCTTTATATACCTCTTCCAATATTGCTGACATTCATTCTCCTCCCTGTGAGATTTTGGCTTTCTGATACTTTTGTAAATAACTGTTCCTCAAGCCATTGTTCCCTTTTCTTCATCTGTGCAGCTAATTATTCCAGTGTGCAGTACTTTGCACTTGTGTCTCTCAAAATTCAATGTGTTCACAGCATGATAGGGGTTGGAAGGAACGTCTGGAGTTTAGGCCATTTCCCAAATTATCCAGATCACTTTGAAACACCCATATCACAGCTTTCTCCAGGTTTGTTTCAACTTCAAATTTAGTAAGCATATTTTATATTTTATTTATATTTCACCCCGGCCATTAATAACAATAATAAAGAATACTATGTGTCCAGAATGATGGTTTTCTTTGAAAATTATTTTGACATAGCCTTCTCTTTTGACAGCAAATCCTATTAACTCTCTGGAAATGTTTTTTTCCAACAAGTGTTGCATCTGTGCTATAATGCCAATCAATAGAAAATGTCCTTTCTTTAAGAATGTCATCTGACGCACTTTCAGAAGCACTATTTAAGGTCAAGAGCTGTGATACCTGCTGCTTTTTTCCTCTCCACAAGGCTTTTTAACTGGTAACAAGATGTTCTTGGCAAATCCATGTTGGCAGTTACTTGGTAATTACTTTTCAAGTTCTTACAAATAGTTTCACTGCTTTACCATATTTCAAGGAATTTTAATTTAACAGATTATCCTGTAATTCACTGAGTTTTCTTTCTGTTCCATCCCTTTTTTCTTTTTTTTTCTTTTTTTTCTTCTTTTTTTTTTTTTCTTTTTTTTCTTCTAAGGTAAGCAATGCATTTACATGTTTTTAACTGACAGCATGTAATTTCCTTGTGTTTCTGAAAATAACTACTGTTATTAGGCAATCTGAAGACCTGTGACTGATTTAACACTTTTTAAGTTTTATATCATGTTTTTCCTCCTAGTCTACTCTGAGAGTCTCTCTCTTTTTTACTAATATTAGTTACGTTAGCTGCTAAACATAGCTGATCTTTTTGGACATCACTGATTAAAAGAAAATGATTTGGCATTCTAGATGTTTTCTGTTTCAGGTTTTTCCTTCCACTGAGATTTTCCTTGAAAATCTTTTTGCTGAAAAAGTACAATGATACAGGTACATTGCAACACAATGTCTTGCTTTCCTTCATATCTTCTTGCAAGTTGCGTCACATTTTATAGTCCAACCTTTCTGATTTTGTCTTTACAAGAACTACACTATTCTTTTGTGTTTAGTAGTGGTTTTTTTTGTATTACAAATTGTTGATCCTTTATTTATCTGCTTTATTATATGTAAGCTACAAGCTTGCGATTCACCAGTGCTGATCTTTCACACTTACCTTTCATTTGTATTAGAATAATTTGCTTTCAATTCCCTAAAGATCTGTCAGCTTTCCTAAATTCCTTTCTACTTTAGAACAGCCCACATATATTGCAAGTTTACTGTTTTCCAGCAATAAAACAACAGTTTTCAAAACCCTTTTAATTCTTACTTAGGAAATTTCAGTGGATCTATCTTTCTCTACAGTCCAGATCTCAAACTTCATCCTTTGTATAAAGCAGCAAGGAACCTCTAGAGGCCATCTGATCCCACCTGCCACTTAGAACTGAGCTAGGTTTGATGCTAAAAAAACAGTCCTTTAAAACACTACTCAATTCATGCAAGTTTTCTGCTGTGGTAATTTAAAACATAATCTTGATCTTTAGTTAAAATATACACATCAAAACCTTCTCTTGCAAGACAGAATAGGAGACTGACATCATAAATATTGACTCATAGAAGTTAATTAAAATCCCAAGTAACTATGTTTTAATATTCATAATAGGTTTGTCAGCACTAACCAGGTCCCCCTTGTGCCCGAAACTCTCAGTTAAACTATTCTCTTGCTTGTAGCAAGGCTACAGTTTTCAGTGAAAAGGACAAGTGAGGTGCTAAATAGTTGTTTCCAACATCTTCACTGCTGCAGAAAATCAGTCTTGACAATCTTTGGATGGGCTTCTGCTTGCACAAAAAGGTAAATGAACAAGCACTGCAAGGCTGCTTTCAAGATTGAGAATGAATTTCAAGTACAGACAGAGGTCACTCTGCAGCATGGAGGACTCTGCATGCCTGTAAATGTCCCAAAGTGTCTTATACCGTTAATACATCTTTAAGCATCTCAGTGCAATGGACATGCCTACACAGACTGCTTTTAGGCTGCTTACAACACTGGTTTCGGTCTGCTTACAACACGCAAATGAGAGGCGAAAGATCTGATTGCAGCTCTCAGATTCTTCCCCTTCCCCTTCCCCCTGCCTGTGACTAGTTGGTAAGAGCTATTTTGATATATTCAGAGAGCAAATCTGTATTTTTAAATTTCACATTGTTTTAGTGAGACTAGGTAGTTTATCTTGTTGCCTTAACAACTTGCATTTTATTTGAATTCCACCTTAATTTCCTAAGGAAATAGGGTTCTGACTAGCACCTGTCTTGTTATTTTTGAAGCTACTGGTCAACTGCAATTGTTTTTCCTGGATACTCAAATCGATGAAGTTCCTACAAGTACC
This sequence comes from Stercorarius parasiticus, assembly GCA_013396915.1. Lineage (NCBI taxonomy): Eukaryota > Metazoa > Chordata > Aves > Charadriiformes > Stercorariidae > Stercorarius > Stercorarius parasiticus. Next base: position 27,250 of record VWZL01001562.1, read on the forward strand.
AGGAGAACTGGAAAATGGATAGAAGAGAAAAAAAACAACCCAAAGCTTCTGGTTGAAAAGAAGCCATAACTAAGCTTTTTATCCATGGTGAGAGGAAGAAACCAACTACGTAACCAGAAGTTGCATAGGATCTGAGTAATCAACATAGGTATATATACCTGACCGTAACACACGTGGCCCTCCCCTGGCATATGTCAGAGGATGCAGAGGAGAGCTGGGGCCACTGCAGCGATAATGGGTGTTAGGGACATGTAAGGGTTGAGAGTGCTGTAGCAATGGGAGAATAAGAGATGGGAATGTACAAATCCATACAGAGCTGGACTTCATACTTCTACCACTCACAAATTAGCTGTGTCTTTGTCACCATTTAGGAGCATTGAGACAATGCTGCTAAATATAACTAGTCATCATTTTGCAGCGTGGAGAAAATGCTGCTAGATGTAAATAAACCAGATTTTATCATTGCTGATACATCACCACCATCAGAATTAAATAACCCAGTATCCGTATTCTGTTTTCTGATGGTGAGACATACATGGTGAGAATTTACTTCAAATTTTAAAATGAAAAATGAAACCCAAATGGATTTTACACAGGGGTCCCTGACAAAAAAAATACACGTTCAATAGCACAGGCTACTGTGATGGACTTTAGCTGCCTTGCAAATTATGTTTTGAAGACAATTTCTGATACATAGATACTACTGGTCTGTGTGATTTACATAATACCTCGTCCAAGTAATTTGTATGAGTAAATCCTGTACTAGCTATGTAGTCCTAATGTTCAGTGGTGGAATCTCTGCTAGAAAACTGAGAACAAAGGCTGGATAGAGCACATGCTGGAATGATACGTTCAAATTTGAAATCAAAGGCTGAAGAACAAATTCAGTTAACTAACAATATAATTGAATTGCTCTTCAAATCAGTGGCATGGTTCTTATCAAAAAGGGAAATGGGTGCTTTGACCTGCGGTATTCAGAAGCAATGCTGCTATGCTAACAGTAGAAATACACACAATTTGTCTTATAAAATTTGCTGTTTCTGGCTTTGTTGAAAAGTGCTTTTTGTTCAGTTATGCCTAAACTCTAAACTGATTCAGATAATATGAGGGCAGGATTACATTATCTATACAAAGTTTCTAGACCAAGGATTCCTAAGTAGGGAGACAGCAGCACAAGAGAAAGGAAATAGTACTGAACTTCCGCCATAGCTGTGCACACCTCAGTTAAAGGTTAACTCAGGTGATTGTGCTGGGCCTTGAGATCTCTGGAGAGTGTCAGGCTCATAGCAGTGGCTCTGTGAAGGCCCTGCAACAGTCGCTGTGCCCTTTACCTCAATTTCTTCAGTTTAACAGAAAAAAACTTAGATTGTATCTTTTTCTTATCTGGTTACTATCACCTTGTGCTAATGTAAAATAAAAATGATTCTTCATGGAAATTCATTGTTTTAACAATTTATCTGAGTGGCAGCATGAAATTTGCAGCTAGAAAAGAAACAGAAAAATGCCTAAATTCTTCCAACCTATCACTAGGTCTGTTTACTGAAAACAAAAAAACAAACAAACAAACAAAAATGCAAAAACCAAAAGAAAAAAAAAATCAAAATCCTGTGGGTTTTTACTAAGCATTTGAAAAATCTTTACCAGTGACAGACTACTGACTTCTCTGTGTGCTACAAATTACAATGAAAATTATATTACCAGTTTATAAGTGAAACATGCCAATAATCTCAAGAGAGACTTAGCTTCAAAAAAGATTGGGAACAACAATTCTCATTCATGCAGGTAAAGTATGAGCCAGAGTATCATCAGCCTTTGAACTAGATGGAGTAGAATACACACGCTGCAGTTCAGAAAAATAATGTGTTTCTTCAGGCTCAACCTTTAGAGTGATCTGGAGATCTGTTGCAAAACAGAACTTAGCAAACACCAAAGAAATGTGTAGGAATACTCCACAGCACCCTGCTTGTCACTTTTTCTTTGCTCCCTTCCCTAAGGAAGTGTTCACTGCCTTCTGCTTGGCAGAAAGTTGTACACCCCAGCCTAGCAGACAGTGAAAGCACTTTATCCATCATTTTACACAAACTTACCAAAAAAAAACCCCAAAACCAAACAAAACCCAAACAACGAAAACAAAGGAGAAAACAGACTAAGAAAGATTTTTTCCATATGAATCATATTCAGTCAAGTAGAAATGGTATCTGAGTACTCTGTTACATAGACTTCTCTCCACACTCCCTTTTAGCAGGTAACCATACTTTTCTCTCTTCGGTTTCAAGTTCTTCCCTGTTGTACTCCCGCTTCTCCTGTAGATCACTGAGCAACTGGAGAGTTAGCATGTTTGTAACAGCACTCAGTAATTTTTCCAGTTTCCTTCATTTCTGTTACATCTACAAACAGACCTTTTTTCATCTATTGATAACTTCTACATGTACTGACACATTCCTCCTAACTGCAGCAGTTATGAAATATGGGACACAATACTTCTTGTTCTCAGTTTGTCCTGGTCCTTTGATTATTTCTATTTTAAACTGCTTTAGAGATGAGTTTTCTCTTTCAGTCATGTCTCATTAATCTCTAGAATATTGTTCTGGTCACATGTCTGTTGATGTTGTCACAAACACTATTCTTTTCCAGAGATAGCTTATTGTCATATTTCTCTTGCCATTGGGATTCCAGTCCCTTTGGTTCTAGAAATCATTACTGTTTTTTAACACAAAAAAAGTGGTATCTTCCCCTAGAAATCATTAACTTCCATTGATCATGAAAACCTGTTAACTCTCCCTAGAAACCACCACAGATACATGATGATGTAAATGACAAAAGGGATATATATAGTGTCGTACATGCAATATGCAATATGCAATATACAATTTCTGTATATCTGTATATATGCAATATATGCTAGAAGACAACTGCTAGGATTCAGATATTCATACTGATAAGTTAATCCACAACAATGTTAGACAAATGAAGAACCAAAGTGAAAGATCTAAACTGCAATGCTACTATGGGAAGTAAAGATTTAGCAGCCAAAGGCAAAAAGGTTTCTAAATCTGGACAATAATTCAAAACATGTCATTGAATGATTAAAATAAAGATAAAAACTGTACAACAAGGAAAACTGAAGAACAGCTGTCTGAATTCCATGAAACCGTTGCTTTGGAACCATACCTTTATCTAAGGGAAACAGATGCTTACACTAATGGCTTCAGGTATAACTTGCAAAAAGGTTCTACTATGTCAGCTAACTGAATTATGAGGTATTTCAAATATAGTAAAATAAGGGGGAAATGTATTTACTTGACATTATCGTTGGATAAAAGCCTAAAAATGGATATGATGCTCAATTTTTCAGTTACTTGCATGACACCACTTCAGTAACACAAATTTTATTCCAATTTAAAGTCATATGGAATGTTAGAATAACTCCTTGTGTACTTGAAAAAAAAATAAATAAAAAAAACCTCTGTATGTCCGAAGTCTAATATTGGTCTACTTTTAATTAATCAACTATGCATCCTCATCATAAGCTAAAAATAACCTAACCTTCTGTAAGAGAATCATTACTAAAAATATGTTGTTACATATATTGCCTTTTGCTCATGCAGAACAGAGTCAACTTTAAAGGATGACAGAATAAACAATTAGGATGGTTTGCATCATTCCAATTAGATTACTTTTTAATGGTCAAATAAATTTACTGTCTTTTAAATGATTATCAAGGCTTTCAGGGAAAAAGAAGTGCTAGGGTCTAAGAAATTCCTTGCTTCATTCTATGTGCTTTGTGTCAGTCTCAGAATAGTTTTACCATTAGCTCTTTAGGTTGTGGAGGAAGGAGCTGGTCATTTCATAATTAATGATAAGCTCCCATCTAAAGGCTCAAGGCCTATTTAATTTGTCAGTGCAGAAACACTTAAGAAAGTTAATCTGAAGTAACTTTTAAAGTGGATTAATTAAAATTAATTAAAGGCCTGTATTGATCCTTTTATTCAAATTTTCAATGGCTTTAATTCAATGTAGTCAACTTTAGCCTTCAAAGTGAATTAAGCTAAATTAAATTAGGGAGACTTTAATTCTCAATATGTGTCTACGTTGGGATTAATGCATTCTAACTTTACACAGGACTACAGGAACTGCAAAAAAACCTTACCGTGAATTACCAGCTTCATAACAGCTGCCTATGCTCACATCTTTTCTCCATAGAAAATTAAATTTAAAGTAACCTTCCTGCCTTGCAATGAGATGGGGCAAACTGATCGTTTACTCATATCTTACTTTGACATGTTGGGTATGTCCTTTTTTTCCACACCCAATTGATTTGAACAAGATTTCTTGAGCATCCAAGACAAACACTTTTTTGATGCAATTAAGTCTGAAAGAGCTCAATAAGAAACTGCCTTCCAAACCGATAACAATAAGATTTTGGAACTTTTATTTTTGGTGATCCTAAAGTTTCTTACATGAACAGATCATTTTTTTTATAGAAGATTTTAAAATAATTTAGTCTTAAAAAAACAGTTTTGATGGAAAATTGTTAATCACTCCTGAGCATGGCAATGACAATGCTTGTTCTCCTTTGTGAGCAATGAATGAAGAGATGGACTTGTTTTGTAGAGATATTGCTCTGTTAGGGAAGAAATATGTGATCTGAAAATATCTTTAAGTGTTTCCACTTATTGAAGAAAACAGCTAACTTAAGTGTTGCTGATTTTTTATACATAGTTTTGGGAGTTTTATATATTANTATTTTATAAAATAAAGATTGTGGTATTCAGTGGTATTGAATAAACACTGAACGCTTACATACATACAGCTGACATGAGACTTGCCCTATCAAAATATCTACATTCTCTAAGCTATAAGATGCCCTTTATATATCTATTTATTAGATGCATATGGTTAAGAGTAGGCTTAAAACATATAATTATTTGTGATATTAATTCACTGGTTACTGCAGCTTTTCCACTGCTTCTTACTTTTATGCAAGCCCTTCAAGTTTGTAGAAAAAGTTTATCAAACAGATGTGTTCAGCTAAAAATTGCTCTTCTCTTTCAAGCATATTGTTGTCTTTTAATTTCTTCCATATAATTATGCTTTGCTGCTGTCCATTACCTCTACATATGAATTAAGTTTGGCCTCATAGTGGCTGATTATGTGAATAAAGTTGTCATGCACAGTAATGGAATGATTTTCCTGTGAATAATATTTGATCAGACAGCTGGTTTTGTCAGACAGTTTTAGGCCCCTGAATAGAAGCTGTCCTTTGCAGTGTCAGAATGACAGTCATGAAATGTATCTTATATGTAACAAATGTAGACCTCTGCATTTCAGCCAAAGCTTTTGTGTAGGTGTAAGAAGTTCATTGCTGTAAAATGTTATTTTTCTATGCGTTTATTTGACTTTCACAAACGTAAGAAATGAAGTTACGATTTTTAATAAAATAGATTATGTTAGAATATAAAGGAGGCATAAAAATAGGACAGCAATATTTGCTTTTCAGTACTTCATGTAGCATAATGAATTACTGAAATATGATGTTCAAAAAACAGTTCCTGCATTTCTCCAATAGCTTTATTTTTATGATATTACAAGTAATTTCATGCAAAACAAAAGCAAAACATAATACAAGGAAGCTAATGTAGCAGCCACTGTCATGGCTAACACACTACATTGGGAATTTCCAGAGTTCAAAGAAAGACTAGCTCTATCTCAGACTAATCAACCACTTAGTTTGTTATAGTTTTTGGCAATGAATTTGGAATGGAGAACTGAAATGTCATCTGAAAGTAATAGCATTTAAGGTGACAGCATTTAAATTTGGAGGATGCCAATACTGCTGGAATGTAATAAATATTGCACTACATTAAAATACAAAATAAAATACCTTTTGGGTTTTTTTATGGAAAGATCTGTTTATCATTAGAAGGACAGAACTTAATTCCACCAAATAGTACAATCAAGAGACTACATGAAATTATTTAGGGAATGATAAACCACTTCTTCTGACAAACTGCTGCAATAGATGTGTTTTGTGCTGCAAATTCAATAAGCCTTAACATGATTTTAGCAGTTGTACTTTTTCTTCTGATCTGAGGAAATAGACAACACAAGACTCAGCTTCCACTGAAAAAAAAAGCCTTACTTTACTACCGAATTGTATTACATCATTGGCTAGGAAATGGATTTTCAGATTAAGGTATGTCGGTGTCCTTTCAGATCTATAAACACAGCAGAGGATGTTAATGACAACCTAGATCAAGCTAGAGCTTGCATTATTGTTTTTTGCTTCCATCTCTAAGTTTTAACAGCTACTCTCAACATTGCTAGCAGATGGCACATGAGAGCATAATCAAAAGTCAAGCACCACTAACTTATTTGAATCGGAGTCCTCTAGCAGTTTTCAACCATTTTCAGCTTGAGAACCTTTAAAATAACTCAGACTGCTGTACAGAAGACATAAACATTTTGAGATCCACTAGAGAAACAGTACACAGACCCAAAAGGGTCTGCAGGCTGCAGCTTGACAAAAACAGATCAAAGAATGAGGTTAGAGTGCCGGATGAGCCAGGTGTCATAAGGGAGTTTTCAGTTAAGCCTTGTCCTGCCTAACAAGTATTTGAAATCACTGAAGGAAACCATCTGTCGGAAATAAGGTTGAACTGTAATTTTATAGAAGAAAAGCTCTCTTCCTTATCAGTTTAGAGAAGAAAGGTAAGCAAAGCCAGCCTGGTCATTTGGAGGCTTTAGGTGACTATGCAGACAGAGCAGTACTCAACTGATCCTAAAGCTGAAGGAGGAAAATTACAAGGTTTTTTATGCTTGGTTTTTTGTTTTGTTTTTTTTTTTTTAATATTTGTTAAGAACGGTAAGCATCGCAACAACTTTGCAAATCCTGTGTTCTGTAGTTTCACTGATGTGCACCTCTTCATGCGGTATTAGAACAGTAAGCAATCCCTCTGGCTGAAATGCAGTGCTGACTGCTTTGCGGGAATGCCTGCAGGTAAATCTGAGTTGTCCTGAGCACTACTAATTTTAAGCTTTCAAAAATCACAGGCTACTATCCACCTGCTTTTCATGACATTTCTAAACAGATAATTCTCTTGAGGTTGTTTTTTTCTGCCTGCTTGTTATTATGTTTTGGGATTCATGTATGCCCTTCCCTCTCTTATTAAAGCATTAAAAATGGCTAATAAAACCAAAAACATATGCAGAGTTTCTCATGTAATTACTGACTTAAGGGACCCATTGGGTTTAAAAAAAGTACCAGTACAGGAAAGTAGTAAAAACTGCTAATATCCTGTTCAAGAACTTCAATTTTTTCTAGTTTTGTAATACTTCTTTTGGTTTTTCTTATCACTGGAGGACAGATAAATTGTCATAATTTGACAAAAATTAGTAAAACAGTTTAATATGTTCTGGTTTCTGATAAAGACACTGGATTTATCACTTAACTATTTGTCAAGTTTGTGCTAATGTTTTCAGAACAATTTCTGTGGTTTACTTTCACAAACAAGTTAATCTCGCTCTTTACAAAGAAATTTTATGTTTTGTTTTATTTTATTTTATTTTATTTTATTTTATTTTATTTTATTTTATTTTATTTATTTTGCTTTATTTTCCAGCAAAAATCTGTGTGGAACATTGTGCCTTATCTTGTCCTTTAAGTAATGTAATGGTATTCCAAAAAAACTGCTAAATCCAATATCTGAATGAGAGGCTTTATTTAATGTGTTTTCTGTAATGTCTTTATCATTTTTAAATCTCAAAAACGATTGTTCTGGTTTTGGCTGGGATAGAGCTAATTTTCTTTCTGGTGGTTGCTGTGTTTTCAGGTTTGGTATGAAAGGAATGTCAATAATGCATATTGTTTTAGTTGCCAGGTGATGTTTATACTATTCAAGGACTTTTTTCAGTTTCCCATAGAAGCTGAGGAGCATAGACAGAACAATGGAATGGCCGATGGGATATTCTGTACCATAGACGTCATGTTTGGTATATAAATGGGGGTTGGACAGGGGACGGGGATCCCCGATCACTGCTTGGGAAGGGCTCTTTTCCCTATTCTTCTCAGGGGGAAGGGGCAGAACTGAATGAGCGGATGTGTGGCCTAACTGCTGTCTGAAGTTAAACCACAACACCAATTTAATTTTCTGACAGCTGATTTTTACTATCTTCTTGTACTATTCCTATGTAAGTATTGTTTCTGTTTAAACAGAGGGAAATATTAAATGCAATTTTGTTGGAGGACAGTTTTGCATTTTTGTTTTCTTAATTATTACCTTTCATCAGCTCAAATTAATGAATTTCTGGATGTATCTTGAGTATACTTCACTTGGAATCTTTTTCCAGGTGTTTTCCTCGAAATTTCGGCTAGTTCTTATATGTTTTTATATTGCACTCTTTGGAACATGAAAAGGAATAGGGACCTTAGAATTGTCCTTTCTGCCATGTGTATGAGCATTCCACTTCCAAGAGCTGCAGAAGTTCCCCCCTTTCCAGTTCTGATGCTACAATTACTGGTGGTGTCCTCAACCAGGAGAGAGTGACAGTGAAAACTATCACATGAGATGAGGTCTAAATTAATGTCTAACACCCAACATGTGTTCTGTTGACTGTTCTCACTCTCATTCATGTCTGCTTTTGACTATTCATACTAATGGTAACTCTATAGTTTCTGACAAAGCAAGTAATTCTACTATGTGAATCACATTAATATGTTAATACATTTATGCTTTCTCTAAATTGTCATTATCCTGTTTTTTTTAACTACCCCTTAAGCAATTCCTTTTTATCCTGTTGCTGTCAAAAATTCTTCAAATTATAAGTAAAAAAGAAAGCAAATAATGATTTTCCTAGTTCAAAAAAATGTCTTATCAGAAGAGTGCAGGGAAAATTATTAGTCTTCACTTATTAAATATTGGATTTACCTCACCTAATCCTAGAGAAAATTTCAAGTTTATCATCTATTTTTAATCTGAAAAACACTTGAGACATAACCCCTCTGTCATCCTGGTCAGGTGGCCTGTAGCAGACCCCTACTGTAATGTCACCTGCCCCTGTGTTCCCTTTAATCTTGACCCATAAACTGTCCATTGGATCTTCATCCATGCCCAGGTGGAGCTTCATGCACTCCAGCTGTTCATTGACATAAAGGGCAACACTCCCCCTTGTCTCCCCAGCCTGTCCTACCTGAAGAGTCTGTATCCCTCCATTCGTAAGAGCCGTCCCACCACGTCTCTGTGATGCCAATAAGATCATAGCCCTGAAGGCATGCGCACATCTCCAACTTCTTTGCTTGTTTCCCATGCTATGTGCATCTGCGTAAAGGCACTTCAGGTGGGCGCCCGATGAAGCTGACTCACTGGCTGGAGCGGCTGCATTTCCTTCATGCTGCTCTTCAGTATGTAGAATCCCTCTATATGCTGCTTCAGTATATAGAATTTCTTCATATAACACTACTAAAGCTACCTAATTTCAGAAGTTTCAGAAATTTAGAGGTAGCTAAAGGGTTGGGGTTTTTTTGATGTTGCTAGTGGATGTTTCTTTTTTTCCTTTGTGATTCTACAGTTATTGTAGACACTTGAAGATACTAGTTATTTCGTCACATTCATATATGATGCTTGAAAGACGTGAAGTCCAAAAGTATTTTCTTGTTATTTTCTCAAACTTAGAGATTTGCCTTTATAACAGAAGGAAACTGCAAAGATTAAGCTCTCCACAGGAATTAGTGTTTCTGTATGTTATAGCACTATCCCTTTATGTTTCATGGTCTCCCCATCTTGCAGGAAATACGCAAGCTTTATACCACTTCATAGGAAAGAGCCAGAACACTTTAATAGAACATGTTACACGTTGTTTTAGATATGAAAAGTCTTATACTAAGTAATTAATGTACTTAATTACTGTAATGTAATTACTTCCCTTCCCTTCCCTTCCCCTCNCTTTTTATTTGTATATCTACCGTTTGAGATTTAAAAGATGCCCTCAGTATATTTACACTTGCAAACACGAATCACATGAAATAAACAAGTGTTACACTATAAAGTCTGTTAATACTCATCGGATTCCTTTATGTTGTTCTTCCTTAATCCTACAACAATTTCCACTCTCAGTAATTTCGCTCTTTTTTTTTTTTTGAAAGCTTTGTGAAAAGTGGACTTCCTGGTCTGTGCTGAATGCCAGATGAAAGAATAACAATGCTTTCCATGGTGAGGGATTGAAGTTGAAAATACTCCTTCATTAGCTTCCAGTACACAATACATCATGGGAATGCAAGCTTAAAAAATAACGCATTTGAACAAAATTGTTATAGTACTTGGGGAAAGACCATGACCACAAACAGTTTGAGGTGGGGTTTTCGCTAATTCTCATCAGTTGCCCAGTAGTGCTGATTTTGAAATTCATGGTATAGTTCCACTGACCCTAATAGAAATATTCAAGACAAGGTATTGCTGAATATCTGATAAATAACATTTTTTGTGTTTAACACCAGCACCTTCAGACACCCAGATAATGAATGAATAAGTAGCACAAGGCTTGCAGGACAATTTTAATGTTTTATCTGTGGAAAATGTAATTGCAGAGAAAAAAATCTTCTTTCACTTTGAAATTCAAAGTATGGACCACACAGGTTTTATTACAGTTACTCAATTTCGCAAAAGAGCATTTAACTGTGAAATATGCTAGAGATTGGAAAAAAGGGCTATAGCATCTTAGCTAAGTGCAAGTGACCATACATACTTGGAGATATTTTTATTTGGATTTGGGCTAAAAAGTTGTCTTCATATCTTTCCCCACTGTGAAAGTGTCACAAACTGTACACAGATCTCTTCTGTGAGAATAAGTGGATTAGCTTCTTCCTATTTCTTCTGATTATCTTCTTAATCTATAAGCACTATATTACCTTTATTTATCTTTGACAAGTTCTTGTTATCTGAGGAATTACTGTTCCTTAATCTTTGCAAAAACCAGGTACATCTTTTGAATGGATGAACTACCATAGTTCTGACAGAAAATCTCCATTCCATGCACTGTGAATCTACCACAATCTGTGTATCATTACTAAGCACCTCACGTAAGGTGTGCAAGAGTGTTCCTACAGATTTCCATGAATAGCAGATGAAGGTGAAAATATTAATAACTCTGGTCTACAAAAATACAACTGGGAGAGCGGCAAAAGCAAATTCCATCTGAAGCACTGCTGCTTAACAACAGTTCTCATAGAAGAAACAAGTGCCTCTCTCAGAAGAGAAAGACATAATGCTTAGAGATCCTACTGCACCAGAGCAGACTATACAGGGGCTGCCAGAAGTACTCGAAGAGTTTTTAGACCTGAAAAAAAAAAAAGAGGAGCATAACAGCAGTAGTTGAAATTTTGCAGAGTAAGGAAGCTGGTTTGTCTATATTATTTTAAACCATCTTTTTGTAGTGAAACAATGAAAATCTTTGGTGCATTGTTACCGTCCTGTGGTGGTACTGTGTGCTAGCATACGGTACCCTAAAATTACATCTTGGATAGTGTAAAAATACTAGAATTAATATTGTTGTTATTTTCAGTTGAATCTAGTATTCCTACCTTCCTTTCTCGGCTTTTAATAGCATTTGTTGGCAGATACAAATTTCTGAATCTCGAACACAATCTGTATCCCTCTGATGAGCTCAGCAGCTGGTTGGGGCTGTGTCACTTTCTACTTTGTTTTGTTTGGCAACGAACCATATTATCTACTTGAAAAGAACTGTTCAGCAAGGCTTTTTTATCCCAGGTTCTCTCTCAAAAGCAACAGCAATAAAGTCTCAACAGAACTACCAGAAGCTGGACTTGTTCCAGAGAAATTAAATGAAAGATAGAGATATTCCAGAGACATTAACAAAAAAAAAAAACAAAAAAAAACAAAAAAACCCAAACCACCAAAAAACCCCAAAACAACCCAAACCTCAAGTAGGAAGGGATTTCTTAAGTACTAATTAAGATTTCTCACAGAATAACTTGCAATCTCTCAGATCTACCACAGCATTTGAGATACTACAAAACAGTCCAGGATCTTGTCCTCATCATGTGCATCAAAATATACAGTAGGAAATTCTCACAAATGATCTGATAACAGCTAAACCATTTAGTTTTCTTCTGCAAGCTACTTTGCGTTTTACAGTTGGTTTTTGGCTCGTTGTTTTTTTCAATGCTTTTGCCACAGATGACCTCAAAATCTTAGTAACCTCTAGCCTCAAGGACCTCCTGAAGCTCCCACCTTCCTGACTTACACTCCAGAAGTATCTGGACATTTCACAGCCCCATTACATACTCAATGTGGGAGCTCCAAGTCTCACAGAACTTAATGAATAAAGTTCAATGATCAAGGACAACTAAATATTAAATTGGTCAATGTGACAAAGAAAGCTCCTGGAAGACTGAAATGAATTGAACTGAAATGTTTCCATTTACAAACTAATGCATGTAGAAGAGTTCTTGCCTCAAAATTTGAAGAAAGAAAATCATAGGCAGCTTAATGTTTCAAGATAATAATGAAGTTCAGGAAAGTGAAAGGAGATTAATTCGTTGTTGGAAAGGAGAGGAGGACTATTTTGGTCATTTCAATCATGATAACAATAATTTTCGCCTTTGAGGTACGCTGTTTCTACACCAAAATATTTGCTATTATACAACTTCAGAATTAAATATCCAAATATTAAACCATGAACTAAGTAGTAAACTCTAAGAGAACTATATGCATGCCTAATGTTTTACGAAAATAAATAAACGTCACACTAACACAAATGTAATTTTAAAAGATCTTAATCTGCCACTCTTTCGTATGTTAATCCTGTCTTCCTACATATCCTAAAAGTAGTAATAGAAACCTGTAGCCATTTTTATTAAAACTATACTAGTTTAACTATGAAATTGAAGTCTTAACTAAAGACTTCAGCCTTCTTTGTATGGGCCCTGTTCAATTTTTTTTCTCATTTTAAGTTTCAAAAGCTTGTTTCATCCCCACTCCCTAAGGCAAAAATAATATTGGTTAGCCTGACAAATTGTTTAAGCCTTTAATTCAAATTTAAATCATTAGTTGATCCCAATACCAGTGACAGTTGAAATTAAAAAAACTGTGTAAGTTCTGTTCAATAAAAAGTTGGATAAAGAAAGATCATCTTTCATAGCCTGCAAGTCCCTGTAGTCTACAAAGGGACTAAGGCAGAATTTCCCAACTTTGACAAAATATGGATATACCAACACAGAAAGTGTTACACCTAGCAGCCATAATACCTTTGCAAACGAAAACAGGAGGTATGTGTTGGAGTAGACATTTCCTGTGGCATTGAGTCCCTCTTGATCTTACTGATGTGCACTCCAGGACTGCCCTGAGAAGTGACACTAATCAGTGAGGAAGGTAGTGGCTGTTCACACATGTATTCAGTGTCCTTACCACTACATCCACTTAAAGGCTGACAAGGTGATCGATGCTTGTGAGCACAAATAGTAGCACGGCCTCATAATCGGCAAACAGTGTTTATGTGGACTTTGATTGATAAGCACTGGTTTACTAAGAGGAAGAAGGGAAGTTAGAGGACTGCAGAATCTAAGAAACTCTAATATATATACCACATAGACACATGAATCTCCATCCTTTAGATCTCCATATATATACCACACAGACATAAGAATCTCCATCCTTTATTAGAATCTCCATCCCCTATTAGATGGGGTCAGTAACACGGTGACAAAGGAGGAGGAAAAGGCTGAGGTACTTAATGCCTTCTTTGCCTCAGTCTTTAGTAGTACAATCAGTTGTTCCCTGAGTACCCAGCCCCCTGAGCTGGTGGATAGGGGCGGGGAGCAAAATAAAGCCCCAGTAATCAAAAGGGAGATGGTGAGGGTACTGCTCCAGCATCTAGACATACACAAGTCTATGGGGCCGGATGAGATCCAACCAAGGGTACTGAGGCAGCAGGCAGAAGTGCTCACCAAGCCACTTTCCATCATTTACCTGGTAAATCGGGGAGGTCCCAGTTGACTTGAGACCAGCAAATATGGCGCCCATCCACAAGAAGGGCCTGAAGGAAGATCCGAGGAACTACAGGTCTGTCAGTCTGACCTCAGTGCCCAGGAAGGTCATGGAACATATCACCCTGAGTGTCATTATGTGGCACATGAGGGACAACCAGCTCATCAGGCCCGGTCAGCATGGGTTCATGAAAGTCAGGTCCTACTTGACAAACCTGATCTCCTTCTATGACAAAATGACCACTTGATGGATGAGGGAAAGGCTGTGGATATTTAGTAAAGCCTGGACTTTATTAAGGCCTTTCACACAGTTTCCCACAGCATTCTGCTGGAGGACTAAAGGTGGTTGTGATCCATTCTTGAAGAGATGTTTTAACCTTATGAAATAATGAAAAAATCGTGTAGTAGATGCAGTCCCACAACAAACAGTCTTGGCGCAGACTTGGTACACCTGAGCACAAATATCTGATGCTAGGGTATTGCTAAATAATATTTGTCAAATTACTAGTATGCTTCCAAACCAGATAGCATATATTATTGCTCAACAAGCTGTGTTTGAACAATGTTCAGCAAGTCCACTGATCTTAAATACCTGCAGTTTAATTTCCCAGATGCTGATGTCTCCAAAATCTTTAATATATTTCATTCACATTAGTATCTCCTTCTAACTCACATCCCAGATAATAATTTGAGGATGCTTTACATGATCTCAACAAAAATCTGGAATTACATGGAATTTCAAATAATTCTTAGATTGGAACAAACTTTCAAAAATGCACTTTTCTAGCATAAATTCACAAAGAGAACATTTCCTGTGATTTCCTATTTTATTAGTTGCAAAAGAATCTAGGGTTTGCCTAGCTTTATCTGACCTGGAAGAATACTGTATTGTGACTTGTAAAGCACATGGCTGTTAAATCTCATTCACACCCACATATCCTTATTTCAAGAAATAATATACTTACCAGTTTTCCCTTCTTTTGCGTAATTATAGATTTCATACAATCTAATATTTCTGGCCTGATATGAACAGAAATATGAACTGCATGAATTATTTTTTAATATAGCATTTACAGGTATAATTTCATACAATGACTTAAGTGGAAACTCTATTTGCATCTTGTTTGGCATTGATATCTATTATCACTTCCATGAGACTTGTGGTGACCTGAATTCTGTCTACTGGCTTTACCGTTTCACGGCAATGATGAGACAAAGTAGAAGTGTGTACTAATGTTACTGCATTCTTTAACACCTCTGAGGAGATGACAGAGGCTAATTTTCAAATTTAATGGGAACTAAGGTGATAGAATTGCATTTGCAAGTTTTATTTCAAGACCACCAATGTTAGAAGTTGGAAGAAACACCAGTACTAGAAAAGTTACACTACTCTCTTGCAGAACTGTGGTACATTTAAAATGAATTATTCATCACCCTAATCTCAAAATACAAGGAGGGGATGGGGGGACGATGGGACAGAGGGATGGACGAGACATGATTGGAAAGCAAGGCAGTCCATCTTCGTTCAAAAGAGACAGTATCAGAGACTTCTATTTTACTTCATTGCCTCTTATCCAGACCCTGGGAAGGAAAGTTACATAGGTCACTTGAAAAAATCCCGTTCAAAACCTAAGACAAACAGCTACTTTCTCAGTAATTGGGAGGTACTAGCTGGACAGTATGACCATATCTGCAAAGTCCCAGACTTAGGCTGGGCAGTGAATGAAGAGCAGAGACCATCCTTATCTGAATGCAAGAGGGACACAACAGTGCAGACACAACAATCTCACATTACTGAGAAGCAAACGCTGCACTAGTGTTTTTTCAGAAGAGGAGACTAAGTATCGTATTTTTCCTCCTTTCTCCTCCTGTTCTTTCTCTTACTGTCACTATATTGGCACCAATTTTCATTTATTTTCCACAACTTATAGCTGGGTACCACACGTGTCAAAGGTAACGGAGTGTGGCTCAAAAAGTATTAGAAATATATTAAACTGATTTCTTTATATTTGCTAATATATTTGCTGATTTATTTTTTTGTCTTTCATTAAAGAATAAATGTACAACTTTAATTCACCAACACATGCAAGTACTGGGAAGCTACACAAGTCAGAAACACACATTCACAGAAAGACATAAGAGTGTCAGCAAAGACATTAAACCAACAGAGATGGAACTCACATCAATAAACTTTGATAATAAGCAGTCATCACAATGTCTCTCTATTTATTTCTGTTAACATCAGTAGCATTACATCAGTTTTCACTGGCTGGCGATATATTCCTGTCAATTTCAGAGTGCTACTTACAAACTGACCTTCTTTTCACCAAGTCAAATGGAAACAAGTACTCAATATAAAATATGAAGAGACTCTGCAAAGGACTCTGGCTAATTTATTGCCCTAGCATATATTCTTTTGTCAGCTACTACCAGCTGATTTTTTTTCATGCCAGCGTAATTTTAGTTCTCTTTTGTGTGTATTCTTCTTCACTCTGACATTGATGACAACTGATCAGTTTTCATTTGACCTTACATTAAAATCTAAGATCTAACTTAAGGTTCTAAAAATAAACAGATCATCATTTAATGACTGTATATGGAACACGTCAACCTCATTTGTTAACATGTTTGGTTTTTTTTCCTTCAGTTATACTTTCAAATTAGTCTATGTGAATATAAACATTAATAGATTGGCAGTTCTGGGAGCTGCCAGCCGAATTTCTTTCTTAGCTTAGTCATCAGAGGTGATTGTACCCATATCTACCAGGTTTCAGAAGACCAGAAAACAATCTAACATCACCCAATTATGGGCCATGATTTTCTTTTCCCAAAGCATGGCAATCTGGGTGTTTGGGGTTTTAATGACTGTCATTTTAGGAAGTGATGACTGATTTATAAAAACAAGTGACTGAGCAGCAGTAAAGAACCCTGATTGCACCTATTCATAAAGAGATGACTGGAAGAACAGTAGCATCAGAGTTGTGGAGTAGACATATTTTTGTACTGTTTGGGATTTTGTTTCCTCTTTCCCCACCTCCAAAGCCACAAATTTGCTTATTTCTTTGCCCTAGCTATCACTTGCACTGTGAAGAGTGTGATAGTAAGAAACCAAAACCAGATTAACATCCAAACACAATAGTTGCTCTACAAATGCACAGGTAACATAGTTCCTTAACCAGAAAGTGTATGACTGCAAGATAGAATAAGCACAAAGAAACAAAAGTAAAAGCGCTTGGTGTTATTTTTGGGTGTTGTTTTTTTTTTTTTTACTGAAGTTAAACAATTAAACTTTCCAAACCCCTAAGAACAGTTTGAATGACTTATTGACATGTGTGCAGATGGAGCCAACGCTATTCTGCCTGTACTGTGGATTAAATGGACTTGCTAAAAGGGAGGACTTATTTTTTTTGCGGACAACATCATTCCAATTTCACTGAAAGGCTTTTGGATCTAAAGTGCTTCCTGCCAAGAGAGCATAAAGAACAGACAGGGATGTTCTCCCTTATCTGAGCCTGATTTCTTCAGTCTCACTGAAAGTTAATGGCAATTTGTGTTTACACAGCTATAGCAAAATAGCTACTGGGCTCTTATCTTACCTTTCTCAAGAAATTGCATTGTTGAAGACAGCTCAAATACCAAGATATTTTGCATTGATGTTTAGTTACATTCTTTCATTGTGCCCATAGAAATGGAAATGAAAATCTCAGTCACTGAAATAACTTTCTCACAAGCAGAAAAAAAGTATTCTAACAAAGCATTTTCTGCAACCAGTATTTTGGGAGTTGACCGTAACAATACTGTCTATGAGGAAAAAAAGAGATTCCCTATGGGAAAAGAAGACAAGGATTAAGGAGATACTCATATGGCTAACTTTGTTTTTCTTAACAGGCACGTCCATTAATGCTAATACCAGGGGTCATATTTGTCAGGAGTAAGTCAGTCATAGGTAGCCTTTTACTCCAGCACTGTAGCTCTAGGACCAGGCTTCCTCAGACTACTAACAATGAGAAATGCAGACAGCCTTAAATTCACCAGACATCACAGGCAATATGGATGGGTGGAAGGGGGAAAACGGATATGCACATTGGGCTCAATACTGTGGCTATAAATAATTTCAACAGCTAACAGACAGAAAGGCTTCAGAAGTGATGTACTTCAGTGGCACTTAATCCACTACAACAACATTACACATACAGCTTTCTAGTGACAGCTGCTGCTTAGCAACAACCCTGCTATCTCCCTTGCTCCCAAAAGAAGAGTAGAGGCATGATAGGAATACAACTCAGAAAACAAGACTGTTTGCAGTTATAGCACGAGTATATTCTCAGCAGACCACACAAGGCTTAATTTACTTGAGTTTGTGCTTGAGCAAAAGTGAACGTCTGCACGTGTGTTAATTCTCACACAAATACCGACCTCCTACATAGCAGGGGCATCACCATTTGAAAACTTTTTTCATCCTGCATCAGGTAATATGTGAGCTGAAAAGAATCAGGTATAAAAATTTACTGTCTTGTAATTTTTTTGGGCTCCCTCTTTGCCTGTCTTGAAAAGGACGTGACTCCTTTTTCCAGCCATCATAAACCTTCTCTCATTACTGTAACCTTTAAGCAGCAGCAGCCTCACATATCAACCTTGGTGAGCTTTGTCAGCACCACATTTGCTCCCACAGGTGCATGTTCAATTTGCCTATCTCTTCCTGCTGCTGCTCTGGGGAGTGTTTCATTCCCTCAGCCTCTGTCACAAGGCTCAGTGACCCAGCAGGCCTGAGAGTACACCTTTTCAGTAAAAATGGAGGCAAATAAATCATTCAGCATCTCAACATTTTCCATTTCCTTGTCATTAGGTCCTTTGCCTCGTGAGCAGAGGATGCAGTTTTTTAGTTTTTTGGGGTTTATTTTTGCCAATGCACTGGGCAATAAAATAGGTAAGGTACACAAGACTGGCACTCAGTGGCTCCTGAGGAATCTTATTAACCCTTACTGGGCTGTTAAGCAACGAATGGTCCCATGTTAACTCACGGACTTTTAGCAAAGTAAAGTGTGCTCTGGAACAACTAATGACGAAGACAGAACTGTGTTATTTCTATTATTCACCCATCCATTCCAGACCAGGAAAAGAAAACTGGACTTCTTGGCATGTGAAAGGAAAGCATACTTGCTTGTCACACTTCAAGACTTCAGCTGCTTCTACAAAGAACAAGAAGGGTATTCTTCTTCCCATCATCTAAATTTAAAATTGTAGTGTTGACTTATTCAAAGGGATAGGGAAAGATCAGAGAAAGGACTCCTCATCTTCTTATGAAGCACAAAGTGTTTGGCCCAGCTGGATGAAGGACAACCAGATGACATTCAGGTGCTCTGATGTCTGAAATAAGTTTGAGGGATAAGACTTAGTAATACCTTTCACACTGTCCTGCTCAAGGAGAACCTGATCAGTAGCTTTGAGGTCAGGTAAGAATTTTTCTCTGGCTTAAAACTAAATCAGCCTAAACGATGGAGATTTTTTACTTTCCACTGAAAGATCATGCTGGAGCTTCCCAGTATTTTTATTTGGGTCTGTCTCATTTAATCTATTTCTTCCTCTTGCCAACACTGGTGACATCTCTGTCCTTCCTCTGCTCTGTCTGTGGTCAAAAGTCCTTAGGTTTCTGAAATGCTCCAAAACAACCTAATTTGGCTTCATGCTAACCTGCTTGTCAGCATTGCTTCAGGTTGACAAAACACATCTCTAACATTGTAGGGTGAACTGTGGTTTTTCTCATCATCAGGCAGCCACATTCACAGCTATTGTATACTGCTGAACTCTCCCTGGGAGAGAGTTTCTGCACAAGAGGGAACAGACTGAATAATGTCAAAAAGTAACTGGAAGATATGTGTGCTGAGCAAGAGGCAAATGGAAGATGCCAGGCTAGCTAGGGGGGTGGGTACATGTCAGTGAGAGCACTATCATTTTGAAGTAGCAGAGAAACAAGAATTGGGCTTAGGACTCAGCCATGTGTATCCAAAACATAACAGTAAGGCCAGCAGGAAGCAAATATTACTTTATTTTGCTGGCAGGAAAGCAAATTCTGGAAAGTACTCAATTCCCCGTCAAAGAGCAATTCGACACACAGTTCAATAAAGCTGCTTCTTACTAAATAATGTCAAAAGAATATAGCTCTTAAAAGGAGTTAATCAGGCAAGAGACACTTTTTCAAGACAATGTTTACTTCTGAGTGTTTTCTGAATCACATACAAAGCCAACTCTTCAACCTGAATAGAAAGTGCCTATTCACACTCCACATTAGCCTGATGGCTCTCACCCCTCCCTTAGTGCTAAGACATTCCTGGAGTAGGAATGAGATACCTGTCCTGAAGTAAACTCATACTGAGGCATCTGTCGTATCTAATTAGCTAAGCAAATGAAAACCAGCATAAATCTAAAAAGGAAATATTAGGTAACTTAAAAATAAGCCTGAAATACAGGTAGAAATTGAACCTAGGATGTCTTAAGTCAGATCCCAATATGTAAGCAAAAGTCCATCCCTTTCCCCTTTTACTGTAATGAAATAAAACGACAACATGTCCTAAGGAACATATTATATACATGCCTCATATAATACACCCAGCGTTAATTCTTCTTTGCAAAGAGTGTACGTTTGCTGTGAAAGTCATTATGGGAAAGAAAAACTCAGGGTTTGGAATATGAGTTTGGTACTATAGTCAGGGGAAAGATTAATTTTTGCTTATATCTTCTCATCTGCAAAACAGCACAGACAAATTATTAGTATGCATGATGCCTCTTCAACAGCTTTGTACCCTAAAATACTTATTCTTGAAGAACACTGAAGCCCTATACCGATGTATACTCACTGTTTGTTAATGAAATAAGTTTGACAGGCTTCTTGTCCACAAGCCACAACATAAATAATTAATGTATTTAACATTACAATGTGAAGCACTACAGAGCAAGGATAAGGTCTGGGAAGAATCACCAAGATTCTTAAAATCTCTCTGCCCACACAGGACTTAAAACATAGAACCATAAAATGGTTTAGGTTGGAAGGGACTTCTAATGTTCATAGAATTATAGCATCATTTAGTTTGGAAAAGACCCTTAAGATCATCAAGTCCAACCATTAACCTGACAGTACCAAGTCCACCACTAAACCATGTCCCTAAGTGCCACATCTACACATCTTTTAAATACCTCCATGGATGATGACTTGGCTACTTCCCTGTGCAGCTTGTTCCAGTGCTTGACAACCCTTTCCGTGAAGAAATTTTTCCTAATATCCAATCTAAACCTGCCCTGGCGGGGCTGTTGCCTCTCATCTTATCGCTTGTTACTTGGGAAAAGAGACTGACGCCCACCCCGCTATAACCTCCTTTCAGGTATTTGTAGAGATTGATAAGGTCTCCCCTCAGCCTCCTTTTGTCCAGGCCAAACAATCCCAGTTCCTTCTACCGCTCCTCATAAGACTTGTTCTCTAGACCCTTCACCAGCTTCACTGCCCTTCTCTGGACACGCTTCAGAATCTCAATGTCTTTCTTGCAGTGAGGGGCCCAAAACTGAACACAGTATTCAAGGTGGGGCCTCACCAGTGACGAATACAGGAGAATGATCACCTCCCTAGTCCTGCTGGCCACACTATTAAGCCACACTATTATACAAGCCAACAAGATATTGGCCTTCTTGACCACCTGGTCACACTGCCGGTTGTTGAGAAACATCCCCAGGTCCTTTTCCAC